>JALDNG010000096.1:0-305000 GCA_024349245.1 Neodontobutis hainanensis
TACTGACTGTAGACGAGCATTAGAACAGACTGTAGATGTGAAGAAGAATAGACTGTAGAGGTGCAGTAGAACAGACTAAAGACCTGCATTAGAACAGACTGTGGATGATCATTAGAACAGACTATAGACGAGCATTAGTACAGACTGAAGATGTGCAGTAAAAGAGACTGTAGTGTAGTGGTGCAGTAGTACAGAATGTCGACAATTATTAGAAAAGACTGTAGACGTGCAGTAGAACGGACTGTAGACAATTATTAGAACAGACTGCAGACTTGCAGTAAAACAGACTGTAAACGAGCAGTAGTACAGACTGTAGACTTGCATTAGAACAGACTGTAGATGTGCATTAGAACAGACTGTAGATGTGCAGTAGAAGAGACTCTAGACAATTATTAAAACAGACTGTAGACGTGCAGTAGAACAGACTGTAGACAAGCAGTAGAACAGACTGTAGATGTGTATTAGAACAGACTGTAGATGTGCAGTACAACAGAATGTAGACTTGCAGCAGAACAGACTGCAGAGCAACAGTAGTAGAGACTCTAGACTGGCATTAGAACAGACTGTAGACGTGCAGTAGAACAGACTGTGGAGGAGAAGTAGAACAAACTGTAGAGGTGGAGTAGTAAAGACTGTTATTGGGCATTAGAACAGACTGTTTTCGAGCAATAGAACAGTCTATAGATGTGCAGTAGAACAGACTAACGATGCTGCAGAAGAATAGACTTTAAAGGTGCATTAGTACAGACTGTAGATGAGTATTAGAAAACACTCTAGACATGCTTTAGAACAGACTGTAGAGGTGCAATAAAACAGACTGTAGACTAGCATTAGAACAGACTGTAGAGGAGCAGTTGAACAAACTTCAGAGCAGCAGTAGTACAGACTCTAGATTGGCTTTAGAACAGACTGTAGACGAGCATTAGAAATGACTGTAAACGTCCAGTAGAACAGACTGACAATCTGCAGAAGAATAGACTCTAGAGGTGCAGTATGTGGCAGCACCAGTCGTACTGTGGCTTTAAGAGGCACTTAGCCAGGTTCCCAATAAAAGCGCTTCCTTACCCCTAGTGCGCTCTCTGCTTCTGTCACGCCACTCCTTTGTTACGCTTCCGTGTCAGGCAAACAGGTATGAGCCGGCCACGGCCACGTTTTATTTTGGTGTCCTTTTGACAATGGTGTCCATTGTTCAGATCGCGCTGTGGAGAGTGTTCGGGTCAAATTGGGCATGTAAGTACTTTGTTGGGTTTCACCCTGGGCAGCATATTGTAAGCCAACCCTGATCCGGTCTTTATTTTGCAGCTGTGTAGGCCCCCGCTGCCTGCGTTCTTCTGGGCGGATGCAGCGCCAGGTTACAGGCTAAATGACCAGCGCATAGTTATGTACTCCATTGCTCGTGAAACAACGCTACACTCGGTTGCAGCTCTGCTTATTTAGCTAGCCTACTGCTTCTCCCGTTTTTTGGACTCGTTGCTGTTTTGTTTTGTTTCGTTTTGTTCTGTTTTGGTTGGTATATAGTCCACTGTTCGTGACTGTTGCTGTTCTTGTTCTTGTTATATTGCTGTTTGGTTACTGTTTTGTGTTACTGCTTGATGCTCTTATTTGTTCCGTGGCAGCAAAATGAACTGTTTGCATGAGGACTTGGACTGAACCTCCTGCCCTGTATAAGGGGACTGTCTATGACTTCTATTGATAGTGGTGTGAGCTGTGTTTACAAGTACTGTGACTTGTTAATGATTTTATCCTCCTTGTTAACATTTCTATTATCTGTTTCAGTTGCTGAGGTCCCCTGTGGTGGTAGTGGTGACCCCTGGTGGTGGTGCTCCAGTTGTTTATTTCTCCTTGGTTTGCCCATTTTGTGTGTGTGTGTGTTGTTGGGTGCCCTCACTCCCACTGGATGTAGCCTCCCCATCCTTCACACTTCCCCTCACTGGTAAGCCTCAGCTCCTTGAATTTATGTAGCTCGTTTAAAGATTATTTTAACCCTTTTCTAGAATTGGCATTTTACTCTTGTAATAAACATAACATTTATTTTACTCCAGCAGGATTTTATTGTCTTTTTCTGCCACTTAACCTAAATAAATCTGATTGTTTGTAAATACGAAATCTTGTCTCCTTTATCAGTGAGTGAATCTGTGTGTCCTTGTTTTCATAATATTCTCTAGGTGAAATTCCTAGGGTGGCGTAGTTGGCTATTTTTATACAGATTCTTTAAAATATATAACAGTTAAAATATATCAGCCCCTGTTTTCGGTCGCGCCACAAGTAGTACAGATTGTAGATGAGCATTAGAACAGACTGTATATGAGTATTAGAAAACACTGTAGACATGCTTTAGAAGAGACTGTAAAGGTGCAGTAATACAGACTGTAGACGAGCATTAGAACAGACTGTAGATGTGCAGTAGAACAGACTGTATATGAGTATTAGAACAGACTGTAGACCTGCAGTAGATCAGACCGTAGATGAGCAGTAGTACAGACTGTAGACTTTTATCAGAATAGACTGTAGACGTGCAGTAGAACAGACTGCAGTAGAGCAGAGGTACAGACTGTAAACTGGCATTAGAACAGACTATAGACGTGCATTAGAACATACTGTAGTTGTGAAGTACAAGAAATTGTAGAGATGCAGTAGTACAGAATGTTGATAATTATCAAAACAGACTATAGTAGGCGTGCAGTAGAACAGACTGTAGATGAGTATTAGAAAACACTGTAGACTTGCTTTAGAACACACTGTAGACGAGCGTTAGAACAGAATGTAGAAGTGCAGTAGTAATAACTGTAGATGTGCAGTAGAAAAGACTGTAGACGTTTATTAGAACAGACTGTAGACTTACATTAGAACAGACTGTAGATGAGTATTAGAAAACACTGTAGACGCGTTTATTAGAACAGACTGTCGACGGCGTTAGAACAGAATGTAGAAGTGCAGTAGTAATAACTCAAGATGTGCAGTAGAACAGACTGTAGACGTTTATTAGAACAGACTGTAGACTTACATTAGAACAGACTGTAGACAAGCGTTAGAACAGACTGTATATGAGTATTAGAAATTACTCTAGACATGCTTTAGAACAGACTGTAGACGAGCGTTAGAACAGAATGTAGAAGTGCAGTAGTAATAACTGTAGATGTGCAGTAGAACAGACTGTAGACGTTTATTAGAACAGACTGTAGACTTACATTAGAACAGACTGTAGATGAGTATTAGAAAACACTGTAGACATGCTTTAGAACAGACTGTAGAAGTGCAGTAGTACAAACTGTAGACTTGCATTAGAACAGACTGTAGAGGTGCAGTTGAACAGACTGTAGACGTGTAGTTGTACTAACTTCAGTGCAGCAGTAGTGCAGACTCTAGATAAGCTTTAGAACAGACTGTAGATGTGCAGTTGTACAGACTATAGACGAGTATTATAACAGACTGTATATGAGTATTAGAATAGATTGTAGACATGCTTTAGAACAGTTTGTAGAGGCGTAGTAGTACAGACTGTAGACTTGCATTAGAACAGACTGTAGACGTACTATAGAACAGACTGTAGAGGTGCAGTTGAACAGACTGTAGACGTGTAGTTGTACTAACTTTAGTGCAGCAGTAGTACAGAATCTAGATTAGCTTTAGAACAGACTGTAGATGTGCATTAGAAAAGACTGTAGAAGTGCAGTAGTACAGACTGTAGATGTGCAGTAGAACATACTGTAGACGTGCAATTGAACGGACTAGAGAAATGCATTAGAAGAGACTTTAAATGAGCAGTAAAACAGACTGTAAAAGTTAATAGAACAGACTGTAGAAGAACATTAGAACAGACTTTAGACATGCCTTGAACAGATTGTGGATGAACATTAGAAAAGAATGTAGACATGCATTAGAACAGTCTGTATCTGTGCAGTAGAACAGACAAACGATGCTGCCGAAGAATAGACTTTAAAGGTGCATTAGTACAGACTGTAGATGAGTATTAGAAAAGACTGTAGACATGCTTTAGAACAGCCTGTAGAGGTGCAGTAATACAGACTATAGAAGAGCATTAGAACAGACTGTAGAGGTGCAGTTGAACAAACTTCAGAGCAGCAGTAGTACAGACTCGAGATTGGCTTTAGAACAGACTGTAGACGAGCATTAGAAATGACTGTAAACGTCCAGTAGAACAGACTGACAATCTGCAGAAGAATAGACTCTAGAGGTGCAGTATTACAGATTGTAGATGAGCATTAGAACAGACTGTATATGAGTATTAGAAAACACTGTAGACATGCTTTAGAAGAGACTGTAGAGGTGCAGTAATACAGATTGTAGACGAGCATTAGAACAGACTGTAGATGTGGAGTAGAACAGAATGTAGATGTGCAGTAGAACAGACTCTATATGAGTATTAGAACAGACTGTAGACCTGCAGTAAAACAGACCGTAGATGAGCAGTAGTACAGACTGTAGACTTTTATCAGAATAGATGTAGACGTGCAGTAGAACAGACTGCAGTAGAGCAGAGGTACAGACTGTAAACTGGCATTAGAACAGACTATAGACGTGCATTAGAACATACTGTAGTTGTGAAGTGCAAGAAATTGTAGAGATGCAGTAGTACAGAATGTCGATAATTATCAAAACAGACTATAGTAGACGTGCAGTAGAACAGACTTTAGACGAGTATTAGAAAACACTTTAGACATGCTTTAGAACAGACTGAAGAGGTGCAGTAGTTAAGACTGTAGACGAGCCTTAGAACAGACTGTAGAAGTGCAGTAGTAATAACTGTAGATGTGCAGTAGAACAAACTGTAGACGTTTATTAGAACAGACTGTAGAAGTGCAGTAGTAATAACTATAGACGTGCAGTTGAACAGACTTCAGAGCAGCAGTAGTCCAGACTCTAGATTGGCTTTAGTACTGACTGTAGACGAGCATTAGAACAGACTGTAGACGTCCAGTAGAATAGACTGTAGACTTGCATTAGAACAGACTGTAAATGTGCATTAGAACAGACTGTAGACTTGCATTAGAACAGACTGTAGGCGTGCAGTAGAACAGACTGTAGACGAGCAGTAGAACAGACTGTAGACTTGCATTAGAACAAACTGTAGGCGTGCAGTAGAACAGACTGTAGGCGAGCAGTAGAACAGACTGTAGACTTGCATTAAAACAGACTGTAGATGTGCATTAGAACAGACTGTAGACGTGCAGTAGAACAGACTGTAAATGAGCAGTAAAACAGACTGTGAAAGTTAATAGAACAGACTGTAGAAGAACATTAGAACATACTTTAGACATGCCTTGAACAGATTTTAGATGAACATTAGAAAAGAATGTAGACGTGCATTAGAACATTCTGTATCTGTGCAGTAGTATAGACTGTGGACGTGCTTTAGAACTGACTCAAGACGTGCAGTATTACACACTGTAGATGAGCATTAGAGCAGACTGTAGATGAGCATTAGAACAGACTGTAGATGAGCATTAGAACAGACTGTAGAGATGCAGTAATACTGACAACAGACGAGCATTAAATCATAATGTAGAGGCGCATTAGAACTGACTTTTGAAATGCAGTAGAACAGACATTAGAAGTGCATTAGAAGATAGACATGCAGTACTACTGCATGTACCTCTTCTACTGCATGCTGTAGACATGCAGTAGAAGAGGAACAGACTGTAGATATGCTGTAGAAAAGACTGTAGACCTGCATTAGAACTGACTATAGACATGTAGTAGTACAGACTGTAGATGTGCAATAGAACAGACTGTAGACATGCAATAGAACAGACTAGAGAAATGCATTCGAAAACACTGTAAATGAGCAGTAAAACAGACTGTAAAAGTTATTTAGAACAGACTGTAGATGAGCTTTAGAACAGACTGTAGACGAGCATTAAAACAGACTGTAGATGTACAGTAGTACGGACTGTAGACCTGCATTAGAATAGACTCTAGACGTGCAGTAGAACAGACTGTAAAGGTGCATTAGAACAGACTGTAGACATGCAGTAGTACACACTGTAGACATGCATTAGAACAGACTGTAGATGTGCAGTAGTACACACTGTAGACGAGCATTAGAACAGACTGTAGTTGTGCAGTAGTACAGACTACAGACCTGCATTAGAACTGACTATAGACATGCAGTAGTACAGACTGTAGATGTGCAGTAGAACATATTGTAAACGTGCATTAGAAGAGACTGTAGATAAGCAATAGAACAGACTGTAGACATGCAATAGAACAGACAGACAGAACAGATTTAAACCATACATTTTTGACATCATGTTTTCTCTTTTAGCTTTCCATGATCCTAGCTGTATTATCATAACATATTCTCAACCATGCATAACTATAAATCCTAAGATAAGTAACATAAACACCCCAGAAGTGATTAATAACCTAAGCACACAAAAACAACCCTTCACATAGAAATATTACACCACACACCCCTCTTTTGCTAAATGTTACAACTGGTTCATAATACATGTGCATTAGATTATCACATAGATCCAAATTATACTTGGATCTTTACATCTTTATATCTTTACATCATAACAACATATGGTCAACTTGTCGTATTTAAAATTTACTGCATAATGCAATATAAGAATATATAAAATTACTCATACTAAAATATAATACTTATATGAGTACAAATTGTAATATAGAATACATTTCATTTCAGTTCCCCTATATTAAAACTGATATGTCTTCACTTTTAGTTGTTACTGGCTCCCCTTATGTTTAAATCCAAAAGGCACACACGAATTTGCCATACTTCCCCTTGCAAAGCATTCATAACCCCCAAAACCTCATTATGAATGCTCACTGCAGTATGGTGTAATTCTCCAAGTATCCACACACTCCTACGAATCTCTCTTTGTCTTCTTATCATCTGACGTTATCACGGCGCGCAAAAAGCGTAACCAACGTCTTCTTTCTTTTCGCTTACATAGCTGGCACCTCCATGCTCACTTCTTCCCTTTGCTCAGGCACAATGTCCATAGCAATAGTGTCATTTATTCCATGCGCGTCCTCCAAACCAGAACTAGCTTGTGACTGCATTTGCTCTCTGTATCCAGCTAGTACATGTTCAATTCGATTAATAATTTTCTCATCCGTAAACCCCGTCTGCGTTCCTTCAGCTACTGGTGCTGGTTCCATAGGTTCCTCATCCTCACCGTCACCCCCAGCTGATGACCCTGGCTCAATGGCCTCCTCGAACCAGACGTCCTCGCCGTCATCCTCTCCTCACCGAGTTTACCACTGCAGTTGGCCTCCCAGACCACCATGCATCTCGTTCTCCTGAAGAATTCCATTGAGTCCAACCCCATGGTTGGCGAACACCTCCTCCACTTCCTTCACTCTGCTCAACACTTTCTGTTGCATGTGTAGCCAAATCAACAGTTGGTCTCACAACCGTTTCTCCATAGATGTTATCAGGTGATGTTGGGGAATACTCTGACGTAGCTGGGGAATTCCAAGGTGTGTCTTCAAACTCTAACACACCATTGGTTCTCCCAGTTTCCCTTTCCTCAGGTCCTGATTGGTAAGACATTTTCCTCTGCAGAAGTTACAAAGTTAGCATTTCGTACCAAGAATCCTTTTCCGCAGCATAGTCTTTATAAGCATTTTGTAACTGTCCTCCTAATAATATCCTCAGGACATCCATATATGCTCCATATTTCTTCTCAAAGTCAATTGAAGTTTTCTCAATATGCATTTTACCATTAATTTTTAACTGTCTATTTGTAGTAAATAAAATGTCCAGTCCTAATTTTACCATCACTATTTCTATTTTAGTCTTAGTGAACAAAGTGCATATACCTGCAGCAGTGTTTTTTCTACAACTAATCCTAACGGTAAATTAAAAATACATTTTAACCATTTTCTACAATGTATTGTCTCTATACGTATTTCCACTGGAAAGGTAGGCAATGGATAACCTCGGGATTGCACAGATACAGCATAATATTGTATATACGTTTTTGAGTGATTAACTAAAATTGGCCCATAAGGTAATACATTTAATACACTTTGTAATTCTTCATTAAACTGTCTAAATCCTAAACCTTTTCTCCATCCTCTCCCCTGTCTTTTCTTTTTTGTAAACATAATTATTCCTCCAAAAACTCCGTCAGGTTATACATCTCTTCACACACCAGTTCTTCCTCATCCAGGTGACTTAGTTGTAACTCGTCCTGCGCATACATAGGAAACTGTCCAGAAAATATGTCCGTAGCTCTACTGACTATTAGTTTAATGAATGGCAACACACAACACAAAACAACCATTGCTATTAATATAACCCCTGCAATTGCTAACCCTATGATTTGGAATAACTTTGGCCATGTTAACTGACTTATGTTCATCGGGGATCCCACTGGGGGCCTGATTCCACAAAATATAAACGTCTCAGTCTTCCTTCCATTTTCCATCTGTGCTTCTGGCCTGTCAAACTCTATTACCACTACATAACTCGTTAGCATAAGTGGTGCACAGATACCTTCCCAATTCTTAGATAACGTAACTCTAACACTATTTACGTCATCACATAACCAGAATACATCCGCCAAAGGCTGTGTTCCTTTTGCTAACATAGGCAGTCCATATTGCGTAATGAATGTATTATTATGTATAACCCTTAAATATCTCCCATTTTCAATAACCTGCTCACACTGAATAGCAGCTCTTTCAGTTGTCTTACACATGTACAATCTAGCCTCACTAGCATGGCCTGGTCTATAACGTGCTGGAAACTTTTGATATTCACGTTTAATCCTATTATCCAAAGATGAATTTACCCACATAGCTGCTCTGAGTGAATTGCCTCTAGCAATACAAAATGGATGTATTATTTCTTCAGACATATCCAAAACAGAAGGTATCCAAGCCTCTAATTCAGATTTAATTGTTTTTGGACATATAGTTAAATTATCTGACCAACTTCCCTTACTCCACTGGCTAACTCCACTGTACACATAGCAAAACAATTTCCTTTTGACTCGCAAGCATTTGTATTAACCCCTGGAATTGGACGTATTTTTAGCAGTCTTTTAGAATTGTAACATGTAATACAATCCTTTTGTGTAACTTGTCTCGCTGAAAATTTCATCCATTGATAAAATAAATTGTTGTTGTTCTGGACAACTCTCCTCATCTCTTTATTTTGATGTAATGTATTGACTTCTCTTTTTCCTCTATGCTCTATTTTTATTTTTACTAATTGCATAGCTTCTTCCTTATTTATACTAGTATTTACCTTTACATCCGTACATTGACCCTTTGTACATTCAATTTCTAACGTGAATGCCCCTTCTTTCCTGCACTGCCTGTATACTGATTCTCCCATAATGATTATTCAATTTGGTCCTATGAACCAAGTTCGATTCAGCATATTTGATCTTGCATAAGTTACATTTAAACGGTTTCCTAGTGGCAACTCCTCTGCTTCCGCTGCATGCAAACTTAAAGCTAATGCGCATCTCCTTTGTTCAACTTCAGTCCAGTCTATTATATTATTGTCTAGTCCTATTATTGTCAAAACTACTGCTATATTCATGAGTAAAAACTTCGTTCTCCATCCACAATATCCTGATTCATGCCGTTTTCCTGTCTTATAATTCACAGTGATTATGCAACGGTGGCTGCGTCTCCTTGGCGTGCATTCTTCTAATTATTTTCATCAGAGGTTCCTTTAATTATTGGTATACTTCCTCCCCTCTCTGATCCCGTATTAAGGATCACTTGCAGAGTTCCAAGACTACTTTGTTTGTCTCTCAGTCTCTTAGAACTTCTTCTTTCCACAGTCTCTTCTGTAATTTCCTGATCACTATTGGCCTCCTCAGTTTTTAATTGTCTTTACCTTAAATGGAGCTTTTGCAGGTCGACACTGTGATAGATGATACCACACTTTCTTCCCAGACACTCTCACAGCACTTTCTGTTGCCAACAGTACCTGGTATGGACCGGACCATCTAGGCTCCGCCCACTTACGCCTGATCACTGTGTACTGATGTACACCCAGTCACCAGGCTTGACCTGTTTCAATGATGCTTCAATCTCAGTTGTGTTTTCTCCAGCTGCTTTGACCTGTTGAAATATGACCTTATGGATTTTTGTTAAATGTTGTAAATAACTAGTAAATCCTTTCTCACATTGCTCCAACGGTGAGTTTTCCCCAGGCCCATTATAGTTTGGTACCGTTAGATGTGTTATTCTATTGGCCTGTGACCTCATACTCATCAGTGCTAGCGGTAATGCATCTAACCAATTAATTTTATATTGGCTATCTGCTATTATCTTGGCCAATTTCCCTTCAATATTCGTTCTTTCATGCGCTCGTGGGTGATATACACAACCAAACCTTTCTTAACCCCAAGCTTCGCCATTGCCTGACACATCACTGCTGATGCAAAAGCAGTTCCATTATCGCTGGATAATCTCTTAGGAATCCCAAATCTAGGAAAGACTTCATTACACAAAAACCTAGCAGTTGACTTCGTATCAGGCTTCCGTGTCGCTACAGCCTCTATCCATCTACTGAACCTATCCACCACAACCAAAATGTATCTAAATCCTCTAATCCTTTAAGTCATATCTATGTGGTCCATGCATAAATGAACAAATGGACCCAAAACTATTGGAATATGGCCAAGAGGAGAAACAAAGACTTTCTTGATAGTATGCAGATTACAGACCAAAAACCTGTCCACAGTGGGGGCTAGCAGACACATTATCTGAATTCTCCTCAAAACCTTCGATCTTGATTTACGGTCAGGACCATAGGCCTGCTCTATGACTTATGTTTTAACTAAGAAGTTTAGCAACACTAAATTACCTTGCACACCTCTCCACAATGTCTTATCTGATCCTGCTAGAGATGTTTTTATGTCTCCTTTTCTAACCCACTCTGCCTTCTCATAAGGACCAGCGTTATCTTGGTCTTTGCTTATATTGTCCAAGTCATTTAATGGCCCACACTCCCCTGTCAATAACACTGGGACTTGACACACTCCAGAGGCAGCATCTTTGGCCAGTTTGTCAGCTGTATTATTACCTTCGTTTATCAGGTTTTTAATTCTCTGGTGTGCAGCGCATTTCATAACAGCAAGTTTGTCAGGCAACTTTATTGCCGCTAATAACTCCGCTATTGCATCTTTATGTATCACTGATTTCCCATCAGCCTTCTGAAACCCCGCTGCTCCAAAGTTTTTGCATGAAGATGAACTATGCCATAACCATACTGTGAATCTGTATAGATGTTAACTTTTAAGCTTTTCACTAGTTTGCATGCCTCAGTCAGGGCTTTTATTTCAGCCAGTTGAGCTGAACAAGGCTGTGGAATGGCTGTAGCCTGTATTGTTGTAAAAGTATTGTCTGCATTCAGTCTTACAATGCCATAACCCGCATGCATACCCTTCTCGTCTCGGACGAGATCCATCTACAAATAATGTCAAATCTGCTTCAATAGGCTGATTATACATATCTTCTCGTGGTTTTAGAAATGTATCTGTCGATTTCAAGCAGTCATGTGGCTCCCCATCTAAGGGCGTAACCATTTTTGTAGCCGAATTAACCGTATTACAATGAGTATTACTTCATATCCCGTTCTTCTAGCCTGTGTTAAGACTTGTTAGTAGAGCTATAGAGCTTAGAGCTTAAGTAAGTAAGTAAGTAAGTAATTTATTTATATAGCACCTTTCTCAGATAATTATCACAAAGTGCTTTACAACAGTGTTTTTACATGAAGTTTCAACTCACCCCATTCACACACATTCACTGGGGCAGACAGAGAGGAGGGCAGACAGAGAGGAGGGCTCACAACCTTCTCCTACCACCACCAAACACACTTCTACAGTCACACACATTCACACACCAGTGCTACAGACACTGGAGGCAAGGTGGGTTAAGTGTCTTGCCCAAGGACACAACGACAGTATGAACTGTGGGGCGAGCGGGAATCGAACCTACTACCTTCCGGTTGAAGGACGGCCGCTCTACCACTGAGCCACTGCCGCCCCAAGCTTAGAGCTGCATTAGGTCATTAGCATCACAGCTGATGCTAATGACCTGTACAGCGCCTGTAACATGGCGCTAATCCATCTTCGACTGTGTCTAATTTTGCACTGTAATAAGCTATAGGTTGTTTTCCAACCGCCGTTTCTTGCATCAGAACTGCTGATGAGTAACCATCTCTCTCTGCAACATATAGATGAAACATCTTTTTATAATCAGGATTTCCTAGCGCTGGAGCTGTTTGCATATTGTCTTTTAATGCAAAGAATGCTCTGTCAGCTTCTTTGTTCCACGTTAATTGAGCCTTATTATCTCGCTGGCCTGCTGATTTCATCAGACCTCTTAATGGAGCTACTAGTTGAGCAAAATCACAAATCCAAGGTCTACTATAACCAGCTGTTCCTAAAAACGTCATCATTTGTCCTACTGTCTGTGGCTTTGGGGCTTTCATAATAGCCTCGATATGAGACGGAGCAATTTTCCTCTTATTACCACTCAGTACACGGCCTAGATATTCCACCTCCGTTTGACAAAACTGCAATTTTTCTTTACTAACTTTATGTCCACCATGTGCTAAGGTTTGCAGCACAGTGAATCTTTTTCACACTGTTCCTGAGTAGGACTACATATAAGCAGATCATCTACATACTGGAATACTGCACTCACAACATTCAGATTCTGCAGGTCATTACTCAGCGCCTGATTGAACTTTGATGGAGATAATTTCAGACCCTGTGGAAGCCGGTTATATGAAAGGCTCCTTTCTCTCCCATCTCGGTCATAAAAGGTGAAACAAAACAAATAACGTGAGTCAGGATGCAGAGGAATACTGAAAAATGCAGAACATAAATCAATAACCGTAAACCACTCTGACTCAGCTGGAATATTAGACAAAATCAGACATGGATCTGGAACAATAGGTCTTTCATCCTCAATAATAGCATTAATTGCGCTTAAATCATGCACCAACCTATAATCCTTTGAATTTGTTTATTTTTTATGGGAAAAATAGGTGTACTACAAGGTCCCTTTAATTCCACTAATACTCCCGCATTAATGAACCCTTCAATGATTGGCCTAATCCCCTCTACTGCTAAATAACTTAGTGGATATTTTTTTCTTATTTGGCACTATATATTCCCAGGTTTGAGGTGTATCTGTATTGGCGGTGATAACTTGACCAATCCTACATCTGTCTTGCTTTTCAACCAGACTTCAGCTGGTACTTGTTCTAATAAAGCATTATATCTCTATGATAACACTAATTGTTTTGAGATGTTTCTATCTACAATTACCCTTTCAGCTTGGACTATGTCACAAGCTACTATTTTTATTTTAAAATACTGATTATCTTCTGAGACACATACTTTGTGGTGTACTGTTGGCAGCCAATTATCAACGCATGTTACAGCCTTTATCATTGGTTTAAGTGCACATGACTCTAGACCTTCCGCCAACATTAATGTGACATGGGGAACAGAGACCGTGATCAGGAACCAAGATTCAAGTTGGGTGGTAAGCGGCACCGCTACAGCTCCCAGGCTGCTGACATATATATTGTGACTCATGACAGAAAAGTTTTTTCCATTCATGTGCTTTTGCCAAGTGTCCTCATAATCCGTATTGTCTTGATTTCTATCATACATCATTGTACAATGTTGTGGCATTTGTGGCACGCGTAAAGTTTTAAATTGTCTCTCAATTCAGAGTTTCCATCTTAACCAATTTTGTTCAAGTTCCGAGTCTTCGGGCCATCTCAGCCAATAAACAACAGGTTGTATTCTTATGTCCATCACAGCCGTGGCAGACATCATTTTACTCTCTATGTTATCTGGGAAATCAACCTGGAGACCTCTCTGTGTGCATGTGATATTAGCTTTTAGCACACACAAGACATCTCTTCCTAGGATATTAATTGGGGTGGTTTTAGAATATAATAATGACGTCCTTAATGTCTTTCCTGCTACAGTCAATTGTACTTTCTTTGTGAGAGGAATAACTTGTGTTTTCCCGGAGAATCCCACTGTTTTTACATTGGTGTATGGTATATCTCTTTCTTCTTTTCCAATACAAGAATAGGTTGCTCCTGTGTCAACCATAAATTGATAGTCATTATCTTGTATTTTCACTGTAATTATCGGCTCATCTTGTGATTGAGTAGACACCACTGGGATTATTTTCTCCTCTCTTTTGTTCTCCGGGCACCCACTAGTAAGTTCTGCCTGGCCTCATCATGGGGCCATTTGGACACTCCCTTTCAATGTGTCTCTTCTGCCCACAAGTCCAGCACCCTTCAGGCAGTTGCCTAAATCTTGAGATTGATGGCCTGCCTGCTGAAGTGAAGTCAGTACTCACAGGACGTTGCATAGGCCGGCCTCTTCCTCTGTATCCACCCCTCAGTGTTGACATTCCTCTATAGCCCCATGGCGCTTGAAGCTGAGTCCAAGTGGCTGGTGGTGGTGCCATTTGTCCTGCTACGGGAGGCTGGAACAGAAAAGAGTTATTCATATCCCTGGCTGTGACTGGACATGGTTGCATCTGAGGCTGCAGTTGCATCTGCTGTTGTAAGGGTTCTTGCTGTTGATAATTTTCTGATGTCACAATAGGTGCTTGCACTCTCGCTTTTTCCTTTTATTTTTGTTACTCAAGTCATTCACTTGCAGCTGTGTTAGCTTATTCACTAAAGTCTTATTCACTTCTTCTTCCCTCTTCTTCTTTCTTCTACATGCCTCTACGTGGTGAATGACATGCTCAGCGAACAGACTCCAGTCCATCTTCATTAATCCTACAACTGAGTCTAAGTTTGAGTTTAATTTGAACTTCAGGAGGCATTGCTTTTTTAACCATTACTTTGAACAAGCTCTGTGTGGTTTCGTTTAGGTTCTAGGCACTATCTGTTTCATCCCTCCATCTCTTTTGAAAATTGAACAAGAATTTTGATGGACACTCCGTGTCACTTATTTTTTCAGACTCAAGTTTAGATGGGTCTAGTCGTTCAGGAAATATGAGTCTGAGTTCTGCCCAGATCCTGGCTCTATGTCCGTTAAAGCCTATGCGGTCAGCCTGATTTCCTTTCATAACCAGTGGCAACTTAGCGGCTGTAAACAACTCTTCAGTTATATGTCTTCCAACCAGATACATAAGTAATGCCTAACAAAAGTCTAGTCGAAGCTGTCTTAGCTTCTAAATCAAAAACAAATTTATTTGCCCCTTGTGACAGATCAGGGAGCCCATTAGCCAGACCAATCATGTCTGTAAATGACTATGGAATAAATTGTGGCTCATTGTGGCCTTTAGTCAGTATGGGATAGATCCCTGCTCCCCCATCCTCCAGTGCCTCGTGTGGGGGAGGGGTCAGTACAGACTTTACTTCCTGCTTCTGAAGAGTGCAGTCGCACCTCTGCTTGCTCCTGCCAGCTTTACTTTTCTCTTTAGTTATCTCCACATTTAGGATCAACTTTTTACATTGCTTTTTACTTTCTTTTAACTGGATTTTTATGTTTTTATGTTCTTACTTATTTTTTACTTTTTAAACAACACGTTGGACCTGTTGAGCGACTGGAGTCTTAGTATCTATTTTTCAACATCTCTGGGATAAAAACTACTGCAAACTCTTTCTGCCAAAATTGTTGGAAATACCAACAAGAAATCAGTGTGCTACAAACAAAGATTTTTGCTTTGGAATCTGAAAGAGGACTTCAGGATACAATCCCGATCACACAATGTGGTAAGACTGTGAATTTAAACTTGGAAGATACAGTGTCATTCCCAAAGCTGAGCAAAGCAAAGGGATTGAAACAAAATGATGGCACCTGGCATAAACTTGGTGCCCAGCCAAAGCAGCACTGGATCAGAAAAAAGAATGCTGGCCTCACAAGAGCACATGTAGCATCATCAGCTAAAAACAGATTTGAATCACTGATGAATGAACCAGAAAACTCTTCTTTAACTGTAAAACATGGAGGAAATAAAACTTTGTCTATGGAAAACGGGAGACATGAATCTGTGGAAAAGCACCAGGCTAACAGAGACAGAGAATCTATGCCAAAAGTGAAGGACAGAGATATCCTGTTGCTGGGAGACGGTGCTGTCAGGGACATAAACTATAGTTGTTTTGTTACATGCAGCTATCCAAGTGCTATGGTCACTGATATAACAGCACTCCTCCCCCAAGTCCTGTCCAAACACACAGGCATTAGACAGCTGATAGTGCACGTGGGTGCAGTTGACACCAGGAAGGGAGAATCAGAGGTTTTAAAAAAGGATTTCTCCAGGCTTTTAAATAAACTTGAAAATCTGGAAGTGCAATCCTTTATCAGTGGACCACTCCCAAACATTGACAGAAGGATCAATAAATTCAGTCGGCTGCTTGCATTAAATACATGGCTGTCCAAGACCTCCGAGACAAGAGGAGTACACTTTATTGATAACTTCAACTTGTTTTGGCAACGTGTAGACCTGTTTAAAGGAAAGGTCCCACACCTGAACAGAGGAGGGGTCAGGAGGCTAACAGATAATCTCCTGCACTCCCTGAGACACCTAAACGGTTCTGGTCGCCCTCTTAAACAAAGAAAGGGCCCTCTGAGAAGCCATCAGCCACTGAATGAGAAAAACACTCCAGCCTCACCAACCAAAGATCCTCCTCTGACTGGACCACCATCAACACCTCCACTACTGAAATGGACCCCCCCAATAGGACCCTGGACCCCCCCAGTAACATCAACACCTTCTGAGGACCTCACCATCTCTGTCCCATCCCCGGATTCACCAATGGGATTTCCAGATCACCTGGAAATTTTGGTAAAATCTGGAACTAAGTTGATACCCCTCACACCTAACTTGGCCAGGTCACGGGTTCTATCATCTCCATCTTGGCCAGAACAAATGAGACCCCGATAGGTGTCCAATGCACCCCTGTCAGACCCCCTCCACCCCCTCCCAGACCAGCTCCTCCCAGACCAGCTCCTCCAAAAGCCTTGACTAGCATCAAGGCTACTATCAGCGATTAGGACACTGAGGGCCTCTGCTGTTCCAGGACTTTTTGTCATCATAAAATACTTATCAACCCGAGGCCCTGGGAGAGAACACTCCCCCCGAGCTCCATAGCTACAGTCAGAAGTCGCAGACTCGAGAAGAGAATAACAGTTAGTTTGTCTAATCAGACAAACCTGATTCAAATTCCCTGCAAACAGATAAAGTCTGGTCCTGCTCAAACAGACTTGAAACTTGCAGTGTTCAATGTCAGGTCTTTGGGAAACAAATCTTTTTTAATTAATGATTTTATAATTTCAAATAAGCTTGATTTTATGTTTTTAACAGAAACATGGTTAGACAGCAAGACTGGAAATGCTGTCCTTATTGAATCCACCCCATCGAATTTCACATTTTTATCCAAAATGCGGAAAACAAAAGGGTGGTGGTGTTTGTGCTATTTTTAGGGATAATATTCTTATCCAGAAACTATCACTTGGGGAGTTTTCATCATTTGAGTATGTGGCATTCAAAATGGAGTTGATGTTTTCTCCATCTATTTTATATGTTGTTCTTTACAAACCACCCCAACAATGTCATGACTTTATTGATGAGTTTACTGAAATGCTTTTGGTTATCTGCACAGAATATGAACAAATAATCATATCAGGTGATTTTAACGTGCATGTGGATAATGTTTCTGACAGAAATGCCAAAGAACTTTCTACTATTCTTGATACTTTTGGTCTTTGTCAGCATGTTAATGAGCCGACCCATAACAGAGGTCACACTCTGGACCTGGTCATTACAAAGGGTGTTCATATTTCAGAAGTTACTGTGATTGATGTTGCTCTGTCTGATCATTCTTGTGTCTTTTTCCATCTGTCCATGATTCCAAAAGCTGCTGCTGGACCTACAGTTGTTCAGAAGAGACACATTAATGATAACACCAGGACACAGTTTATGGAGGCAATCAGGTTTGAAAATGCCTCATCAGGTCAAGTTGATGATTTAATGAATTGTTATACTTCAGGTGTTTTAAATGTTATGGACGCCATTGCTCCTGTTAAGGTTAAAGTGACGAAGCGGCAGAAGGCTTCGTGGAGCAATGCTCCTTCTGTCAGGGCACAGAAAAGGGAATGCCGAAAAGCCGAAAGAAAATGGCGTAAATTTAAACTCTTAATTCATTATGAGGTATACAAAGAAAATCTGCATGTTTTCAATCAAACTTTGAAAAAAGCAAGAGAAATATTCTTCTCAGAGCTCATCAACAACAGCAGTAACAACTCATGTGTCCTGTTTGCTACAGTGAACAGATTAACAAACCCTCCAGCTCCATTTCCTCCAGAATTAGTTTCCAACACTAAATGCAATGAGTTTGCATTGTTTTTTAATGACAAGGTTCAAGGCATTAAACATGTGATACAGTCCAAAGGGCAAACAACAACACTGCAGCCACATAGGAGACCTTTGGTTGAGTTTACACATTTTACACCCATTAATGACAGAACAATTGAAAAAACTGTCTCCAGCCTGAGTTCATCCACCTGCTGCCTCGATGTTTTACCCACTAGATTTCTAAAATCAGTACTAAGCAGTTTGTTACCACAACTCACTAATATAGTCAATAATTCCTTACAGTTTGGAACATTTCCAAGGGCCTTAAAAACTGCTGTCATTAAGCCTCTCCTAAAGAAGAGCAGTCTTGATGCTACAGTGCTCAACAACTATAGGCCCATATCAAACCTGCCATTTTTAGGGAAAGTCATCGAAAAAGTTGTATATCAGCAACTTAATGACTTTCTATTGCTTAACAACTGCTTTGATCATTTTCAGTCAGGTTTTAGGCCCCATCACAGACTGAGACTGCACTTATCAAAGTCACAAATGACATCCGTCTGAACACTGACGCGGGCAAAGTCTCTGTCTTAGTTCTGTTGGACTTGAGTGCTGCGTTTGATACAGTGGACCATGAAATCCTGTCACAAAGATTAGAGGAATGGATAGGTATCTCTGGAACTGCTCTTAAATGGTTTCAGTCCTATCTTGAAGACAGGAAGTACTTTGTTTCGGTTGGAAACTGTGTATCAGATCAAATGGCCCTGACATGTGGGGTTCCACAGGGGTCTATCTTGGGACCTCTATTATTCAATCTTTACATGCTTCCTTTAGGCCAGTTAATACGCAGCTGTGGTGTATCCTACCATAATTATGCAGATGACACTCAGATTTACATTTCACTCACAGCAGGTGAAAATGGACCAATCCATTCACTGTGTCACTGCATCGAACAGATTGACGTGTGGATGCAAAATAATTTTCTCCAACTGAACAGAAACAAAACTGAAATAATTATCTTTGGACCACAGAAACAAAGAGAAAATGTCTGCAGTCACCTCGAGTCTCTTTCTCTAAAATCTAAAAACCAGGTTAGAAATCTAGGGGTCATCATGGACTCAGACTTAAATTTCCAGAGTCACATTAAGTCAATTACATCATCTGCATTTTATCACCATAAAAATATTTCCAGAGTCAAAGGAATAATGTCTCAACCAGACCTAGAGAAACTTATTCATGCTTTTATCTCCAGCAGGTTATATTACTGTAACGGCCTGCTCACTGGTCTCTCAAAACGAGGGTTAAGACAGCTGCAGCTTATTCAGAACGCTGCTGCTCGGGTTCTAACTAACACCAGGAAGTACAACCACATCAGTCCAGTTTTAAAATCTCTGCACTGGCTTCCTGTTGCTCGGAGAATAGACTTTAAAACAGCACTGCTGGTTTACAAGTCCCTTAATGGTTAAGCACCAGAATATATTTCTAAAATGCTAGTAGCTTATGAGCCTCCTCGAACTCTGAGAACATCTGGGACAGGCCTTCTGCCCAGAGTTAGAAGTAAACATGATGAAGCAGCGTTTAAGTTTCATGCAGCAAAAACCTGGAACAACCTCCCAGATGAAGTAAAACAAGCCTCAACTTTAACAATGTTCAAGGGAGGTTAAAAACCTTCCTTTTAGCTCCGCCTACACCACAACTTAAAATGTTTTTATCTGCACTCTTCTTTTTTTATAATGCTTTTAATCTTTCTTATGTTTCCAAATCTAAATCTTGTAAATTGTCTTTTATTTCTGTAAAGCACTTCTTCTAAGTCTGCTAATGTTTTTTCAAAGTGATTTATT
The DNA here is from genome assembly GCA_024349245.1 of Neodontobutis hainanensis. Lineage (NCBI taxonomy): Eukaryota > Metazoa > Chordata > Actinopteri > Gobiiformes > Odontobutidae > Neodontobutis > Neodontobutis hainanensis. The sequence continues at coordinate 20,157 of JALDNG010000096.1, forward strand.
CTCCTTCTTGTTCGTCTCTGCAACTCTTCTGCCACTTCCTCCATCTCTCTTGCCTGCTTAAATTTTACGAGGGGTAATTTATCACTTGGGACTATAAATTCTTCAGATAAGCTTGACTTTATTCTTTCTCTTAAACTGTGTTCTTTCTCTGATATTTTTTTAATTTCATAATCCTCTTCCTTTCCTTTCAGTCTTCTTCTATAGTCCTTTGGACTTGGACTATATAAACTTTGCTTAGACTCAGAAACACTCGGACTTTGTTTAGCTGGAGAGTAATCTTCATCAGAACTTTCCCCTTTGCTTTTAATTTTTTGTTTTAGAAGTCTCTGCCACTGTTAATTGTTTGTAGTCATGTCTATCTTGTCGGGACTGACTTTCTTTTGGCTTGTCCGATTTTTCAGATAGTTTTCTTTTAATGCTCTTAGTGTCCCAAGCATCTCTTGGCTTTTTACGAAGAGAGCGGGCATTTGCATAATTCCCCTCCTTATCGTTCTGATCGGAGGTGCTCTCTTCCCAGAGGGAGACACTGCTGGAGTCGCTGTCATGGTCTCTGCCCAGAGTTCCCCGTCTTGGTTTAGTTAAAGCTAGTTTAAATTTCCCAAATATTTCACCATCCATCTTTTCAGATATTTCTTTCATTGGATATTGTCCAGCAACTTCAGCATAAAGCGGAGGAGCTTTAGGTTCGGTGCAAGGCTTAGCAACAGTTTTAGAGCCTGTTTCAGCTGTTTGCGTTTTCTTTCCATGAATAATTTTTTTCTTTGCCTCTGTCTTAAACCACGCTAACACTTCCCTTTCTTTAGCGCGCTTCCCTTCTCGTTTATCACTATTATCCTTTGCCTTATAATGTCTGATGTTGGTTTCTATTTCATTACAACGGAGTAAATCAAAACTACCCGCAAGGGGCCATTGTAATGTATCATGTTCTTTTATGCCATTTTCTCATACAACTTCTAATTTGTTTTTCTTCTGAAGGTTTTCGTTCAATAATTGTTTCCAAAGGGGTCAGAGTGGAAACGATCTTTGTGGTATTAGCTCCCATTCTGACACAGCGTGAGGATAAGAATATTTTATCCTTTTCAAATTCTTTTTAGTAATTCTAATTTTCTTAACTTAATCCCACTTTTACTAATTATTTGCAGGATATTAATGCTATTTGCCTTTTCCTTCTCAAGACTTGTAACAGTTCTTGAGCCTTTCGTCTCTCCACAGTAGGCTGTTTTCTCAACAGCGGCGATGTCAAGCCATGGATTTGTGATTTCTCTAATAAGTCTAAAAGTCTCTCTATTGGCGTAATTGAAATGCTTTCCGGATCACACCTCAGCTTCACCTATTTCAAGATAATTCAAACTTTCTTTGAGACTACAATTCCTTTTTAACAATTCTCCGCACAGCGTTTTTTTTAGATAGAGTTTTTACTTACGGCTAATATTTTAACTCATTTTATTTATCTACTTTATTTGGCGCAAACCTCTAATACTTGCTCTATTTGTATTTGATATTTTCCTAATTATTTCTTTAGACAAAATCAATTCATTTTACTTTATTCCTCTCTTTATTGTTAAATTTAACGCATGCGTTCTCCTAATTATTATTCTAACTTTTGCCATCGGCTTCCCCTCCTTAATTTTATTTAAAGTTTAGTTTTATCTTTTTTTACTTGTTCTATTAATTTTATTATCCTTTTAATAGATTTTTTGCATGTTACTCTTCCCAGGGTTTTGTGTACACATATTCATTCACACACTCGACTATAGTCCACGCCGCGGCACCCAGCTGACAGGCAACTCGTCCAGTTTTCCTTTCCAGAAATTACTGAACACTTTAGCGGTCCTTGTGTCGCTTAAACGATCATCTTATAACTTATTTCAGCGCCCAGCTGAATGTTTAAGTTAGAAAAGGCTCGAATAACTATTTGCTTTCCCACTAAGGTACTTTTAAATCTTGTTACTTCGGCAGCCAACCCCGTTGCATGAATGCAGTAGAACAGACTGTAGACGTGGATTAGAAGAGACTGTAGACATGCAGTAGAACAGACTGTAGACGAGCATTAGAACAGACTGTAGTTGTGCAGAAGTACAGTCTGTAAACCTGCATTAGAACAGACTGCAGACGATGAGTAGAACAGACTATAGATTAGCAATAGAAAAGACTGTCAACATGCATTAGAACAGAGAGTAGACGTGCAGTAAAACCGACTGTAGATGTGCAGTAGAACAGACTGTTATAAGAATTTTCTATGTCCTTATATTTATCCAGAGAGACAGAGACAGATTATAGATTTAAAAAGAAATTACCAGGTTTTAATCCTTGCAAGGAGAAGCAACACAGACATACCGTAACAAGGGTACAACAGAAAGTTTGCTTAAAGATGTAAAAGAGAACATAAGAATTTATACAACACAGTGACGGCCTTGGTGAGAGGCGTTCACAAGACTCAAGTTATGTCTACTTCATGCTTGGATTAGCAGGAAGGTCATGACATAAATTTAACATGACCTTAAGAGAACTATAAGCCCCCAATAACTCTACGTCAACACACAAACATCAGGCATCAACTTTATGTAATCACTTCAACTAAATCTCAAAACACATTTCAAATCAAAGACAAAAATTATTATACAGGGATATGTTTACAATCAAATGGGACTCCACAGAGTCATACACTGATTCTTCAAAATCAAATTCGTAAAAGCCCAATAATCAAAACAGTGTCACTCCAAAATAAAGTAGAAAAATATGCCAGAGGTTAAGCTGGTCGCCCCATTGGACTCAAGATCGGCCTGTCCCTGCCTGTCCATTACAGTGCCTGTAATGAAAAGAAAAAAAAAATGGAGTGAGACTTATGCACATTCATAATGATTAAAATCAATCTCTTAAGCATAATGACTTAAATAAACCATACGGCCCTTAGGACTGTAGTATGATCCGTCCTGTAGCTGTTGTTCCGTTGGTGTTCATGCAAACATTAATGTCCCTTGGATATCAAAGTGTTCATCTGATGTCAAAGCCTCGACCATAGTCATTCGGCTGGTGCATGTCCAGGAATGTTGATCCAGCAATGGCCACATCCATCAATCTCACCAACAAGCTCCAGATACATGGAAAGCAATACAAACAAAAGTTATTAGACATGGAAGTACCACACAAGTACATGTATCTCAATACAGATTTAAAATCCCAGTCAAAGATTTACCAAATTTACCAAATATTTTGTAACTATTTTTTAAAACCAGGTCAAAATCAATTACTCTATTCCAGAATACTCTGCCAATTCCTCTGCAAGAGTGTGAAGCTCTTACTTAAAAGCTTTAGTTATTCTGTTAACTAGACCTGTGTTACTTTGGATGACATCATGTTGTAGATCCCACCTTTTCAGCTCAAAGCAGCTCAGTGCTATTTGTTCTGTCCAGTCCTTGGACCAGTTTTTTTCTCATTTTCAGTTTTAATTCAGTTACAGCATTTTTCGTGCAATTCATAAACGTTTGTTGGTTATAAATCTAAATAATTTAATCCACATTGCATAAATTGTCTCAAAAGTAAAATTCTAATATTATATTCATTAAGGACACCTCGAAGGACCCCTCAGTTGTTGATGTATATGGGCTCTCAAATAAACACATTGTATGTGAACAAACATAAAACGAGGATCCTTTAAGGACGCATGTTTCCGGTCAGCAGGCAATGCTGGTCTAATGGTCTTACTTTCGCAAAACCTCCAGACTTCTGCTTTGCACTTCACCTGTCCCTGAACTCTCAGTTTGTCAGGTTCAGAGTGATGTTACAGGAAGTCCTGTGACTCCCATCACTAGCCCTCCTCAAACGTGTACTCCTAGGTGTAAACCAAGATCAATCAATCAATCAATCAAATTTTATTTATATAGCGCCTTACAACAGCCAAAAGGTGCACAAGGCGCTTTGCTTCCAACCAAAAAAAGAACAAACAAACAAATCAGAACGTTCTCTGATGTTATTAGACACATAGAAAGTGCCTCCAGGCTTTCGTCATGCAAAACCATAAAAGCTCTTAAAATTATCAAACCATTAAAATGAAACAGCAGATAAATCCCATTTCCACAGATATGGTCTGCTGGAAATTTACTTTAATCTGAAAGGTTTGGCTTAATCAGACCAAACAGTGCTTCTCCAGAACGGTCATGTCAACCTTCTTTCTTTATTTTTTTTATTTAAACTCATCTTTTACAGTATTAAACACTGTAGTTATAGCCTTGTGCTAACCATTAGGTTAACTACGCATCACCTCATCACTTTAACACAGTTTGGTTTAAATCTTCTTCTCCCTTTTTTTTTTTTTTTTTACACTTGGAAAAACCATGGCTCAAAAAAAAAAAAAAATTATTAATTAAATTAATTAATTAATAATTAAAATAAACATAAAATGAAAGGTCAGTGCCATTTATCGTTTTAAAATTTCAGTCTATCAATTATCATCTCTAATTATTCGTGTTCTTTATGTTTTCCAGATAGCATCACTGTTGTGTCTGTTATATTTAACACTTAATTTTGTTCAGTTCAGTTTTAATTTTAGTTAGTTAGTTAGATGTAGGTCTTTACCTGTAACTGTAAGTGGTATCATCCGCAATCATAATAAAATTTTATTCAGCTGATGCAAACATAAATAATTTAAAAATAGATCAGAACTAGTTTCTCGTGATCTATCGTCACAAACTTTTAGCCAAAGACTTTAAATTCACAATCTAATTGACACACTTATTTACTGACTGACTGACTTACTTATTGACTGACTGACAGACTGACTGACTTACTTATTTACTGACTTATTTAATGACTGACTTATTTAATGACTTACTTACTTACTGACTAACTGATCTACTGACTTACTGACCTACTTGCTGACTGACATAGTTACTTACTGATTGACTGACATACTTACTCACTGACAGACTTACAGACTGACTAACTAACTGACTTTTTTCTTACTTACTGACTGACACAGACTCACTTATTGACTTACTTATTTACTGATTGACTGACTTACTTACATACTTACTTACTGACTGACTGACCCACTGACTTACTGACCTACTTACTGACTGACTGACTGACTAACTGACGTATTTACTCACTGACTCACTCACTTACTTACTTAGTGACATGCTTACTTACTGATTGACTGACATACTTACTTACTTACTTACTTACTGACTCACTTACTGACTGACTCACTTACTGACATACTTACTTACTGACTGACTTATTTATTTACTTAATGACATACTGACAACATAATGACAACTTGTTTACTTACTTACTTACTGACTCACTTACTGACATACTTACTGACTGACTTATTTATTTACTTAATGACATACTTGCTTACTTACTGACTTACTTACTTGCTTACTTACTTATTTACTGAGATACTTACTTATTTACTTACTGAAATACTTGCTTATTTACTGACTTACGTACTTGATTACTTACTGACTTACTGAGATACTTACTTATTTACTTACTGACATACTTGCTTATTTACTGACTTACTTACTTACTTACTGACATACTTCTGGCGCATGTGCACGCAGCGACGGGCAGTGAATGAGTGTTTGGCGTCCTCGTGTATGTTTTATGACGTTTATTTTTTTTTAGTGTCTTAAATGTTTTTATCCGTTTTTATGCTTCTACTGAAGGAGTGCTCTTAAAGTTTTATATTTAGTTGAAATGGATGTTTTTTGCGTTATGGCTTGTGATGTACTGGATGGCTACCGGTAAAACTTGCGGGGCTTTATGCCAAGGGAGGATAACATATACAAGAGAGACATTGTTGCAGCTCAAGAACAGTAACCCAGCTCGGGAAAATCAAATGTTGAATTTACCAAAGTTGATTCAAAGGGATTACCAGGAAGCAAGGGACACGGTAAAGAAAAGGAAAAGGGGTAAAAGAGGCGGCGTAAAAACTCGCCTAAAGAAACAGCGTTTCAATCGGGCTCCATTGCCTTTGATAATTATGGGAAATGTATAATCACTGAGGAACAAAGTGGATGAGCTTCAAGGAAATGTCCGCTACTAAAAGAATTTTATGAACTGTTGTATTATGGCATTTACTGAAACATGGCTCACAGAGTGTGACCGAGACATCGATTTGTGTATGGATGGATTTGGAGCCCCCTTTCATTTGGATCGACTATCAATGGTGACGGGGAAAACCCAAGGAGGAGGGGTATGTTTGTATGTTAACAAGCGATACTGCTCATGTGTTACTGTTAGAGAGCGTATTTGTACGCCTGATGTAGAACTTTTATCGGTGTCCTTGAGACCGTTTTATCTACCTCGAGAGTTTCCTCAGATTTTTATAACAACAGTTTACATTCACCCGAAGGCGAACTCTGTGTCGGCTACTAGTACAGTATTTGATGTTGTACAGAGATTACAGTCAATCTCACCGGAGGCACCAAATCTCATCCTTGGTGACTTTAATCACTTCTCCCTAAAACAGACTCTAAAAACTTTCTATCAGTATGTTTCCTGTCCGACCAGATGGGGAAAGACTTTAGATCTGTGTTATGGATCGGTGAGAGGTGCATACAAATCTCTGGCCCCCTTGAGCTCGTCAGATCACAATTGTGTCCATTTGTTGCCTGTATATAAGACTGTTTTAAAAAGGGAGAAAACAGTGACTAAGGACATCAGAGTGTGGTCAGAAGATGATATGTCCTGTCTACAAGACTGTTACAGCTGTACAGACTGGGACATGTTTAAACAGGCCTGTGGTGACGATTTGGACTCAATGGTGGATGTTACATGCTCATATATGGCTTTTTGCAGGGACATGATAATACCATGTAAAAAGGTCAAAATCTATTCCAACAATAAGCCCTGGGTTACTAAATCAGTAAAGTCCTGTTTACAAAGGAAAAAATTTGCCTGGAACATGGAACAACTATGGACTTACATGTGGCTACTAAGGATTTGAAGACTGAAATCCTTAAAGCTAAACAAAGCTATAAGGAAAAATTAGAAAAAAATCCATACTCAAAAATCCTGGCTCAGCATGGGCTAGTATGAAAACCATAGTAGGCCTTCAGAGCTCAAACTGCAGCAATCAGATTACTCTAAATGGTTTTAATTCTGATTCTGAACTGGCAAATGCACTAAACAACTTTTACTGTCGTTTTGACAATTTGGACTTCAGTAAAGAAATCCAGGAGTTGAATTTTAAATTAACGGATGATCAGCATTTTAACATCAAAGTTCAGCAGGTTGAAAAAGCTTTTAGACTTGTAAAGGCAAATAAAAGCCCAGGTCCTGATAGCATCTGTGGCAGACTATTAAAGTCATGTGCAAAAGAACTGAGCCCTGCATTTCATGAGATTTATAATAAGTCTCTGAAGACACAACATGTACCGATCCTCTGGAAGGATGCGGTGGTCATCCCTGTCCCTAAACGCAGTGGTCCTAAGATGATAAATGATTTCAGGCCGGTTGCTTTGACCTCTGTTTTAATGAAAATCTTTGAGAAATTAGTGCGGTCTGAGATACTAAGGGTGACCGAAAACAAATTGGACCCCATGCAGTTCGCATATAGACCTCACAGAGGAGTACATGACGCTACAGTCACAATGCTAAATATGCTTTTAAGACATTTGGATTGACAGAGGACACATGCTAGACTTTTATTTGTCGATTTTTAGTAATGGTGTCTTATCTGAACAGAGGAGTTCCTCTACAGGGTCTCCTCAAGGATGTTTACTGTCTCCACTTTTATTTATTTTATATACAAATATGTGTCAAAGCACGTATGATAACAGAATTATTATAAAGTATGCAAATGACTCAGTTATTTTGAGTTTACTTAAAAAGAATAAGACCTCACATGGCCCAATTATTGAGGACTTTGTCAATTGGTGTGAGGAATCTCACTTACAGCTTAATATATCTAAGACCAAGGATATGATCATTGATTTTAGGAAAATTACTCATCCAAGTGAACCTACCTCAATTAAAGGCCAAACAATATGTATGTATGTATTCATTCATTCATTCATCTTCTACCGCTTTGTCCCGTTAGGGGTCGCGGGTGACTGGAGCCTATCCCAGCAGCTTTGGGCCTGAGGCGGGGTACACCCTGGACAGTGGCCAGTTAGTCGCAGGGCTGACATTTAGAGACAGACAATGACAAACAACCATTCACTCTCACATTAATTCACTAGGGACACTTTAGAGTTGCCAATTAACCTATACATGCATGTCTTTGGACGGTGGGAGGAAGCCGGAGTACCCGGAGAGAACCCACGGTAACACGTGGAGGACATGCAGACTCCTCACAGAAAGACCGGAGACGGCCGAGAATATTTGAGTCGGCCGGGTTTTGAACTCACGACCTTCTTGCTGTGAGGCAGGAGTGCTAACCACTCTGCCACGTGCACCCCTGTATGTATGTACAATCATACAAATACCTTGGGACGATTATTGATGAGAAACTGAATTTTGAAAATAATTGTGAGGCTCTGTGCAAAAAGGGACACCAGCGTTTGTATTGTCTAAGGAAATTATCTGTGTTTAATCTTGATCGAACAATAATGAAAATGTTTTATCATGCTTTTATTGAATCTGTGCTGTCCTTCTCCGCTCTAGTATGGTATGGTCATATATCTTTAAAGGCAAAAAATCAGTTAGATCAGATAGTAAAATGGTCTGGCCATTTGATAGGTGAGTCTAAACCAGGTGTGGCATCCCTGTATACCAAACAGTTACAAAGGATGGCCTTCTCAATCTTAGATGATGACTCTCACCCCCTGCACGGTGAGTTCCAGTTATTGCCGTCTGCGAGGAGGTATAGAGTTCCAAGGGGTAGAACAAAAAGATATAAGAGCAGCTTCGTACCAAATGCAATTAATCTGATTAACAAAGTGTAGAGGTGTAGTTTTTAGAATGTTATATTGGGTTTTATGATTTTTAATTTTTAACGAGTAGTTACTTATCTGTCCCTATGTGTTGTGGAGTGTTCTGTGTTGTGTGTTTTTTGAATTGGATGCCTTAGTAATTGCACTGTAAAACAAATTTACCTACGGGTACAATAAAAGTAACCTAACCTAATACTTACTTATTTACTTACTGACATGCTTACTTACTGACTGACTGACTGACTGACTTACTTATTTACTTACTGACATACTTGTTTACTTACTGACTGACTTACTCACTCACTCACTCACTCACTCACTCACTCACTCACTGGCTTATTTACTCACTCACTTCCCAGTTGAATTACTTGTGTTTGAGCAGTTTGGGCAAGATTTTCTGTGTTTCTTGTGAAAAGGTGGGGGAAAAATGGATGGCCTTCTTTCACATTTTGCAGCAATAAAACTTAAGGCAGTCCCCAGATTAATAAGCAATAACCCCTATATCATGTATCCAAAAAGAAATACGTTCTGAACATCCTGTCCTCAACTGACAGAACTTCTAAACACAGAACTTGCCAGTTCTTCCAGGCATCCTATGAGTATTGACTGACGCAAAAGTCCCGCAAGGGCAAATGGGTTTTTCCGGTGCACCCTTCTTATGGTAAAAAAAAATGTGTCAATTGCGCTCAGAGACCAGGTAATCAGATCCACTTCTTAGGAGTCCATCAAGCAGTAAAGTCAAAGAGAAGTAAGAGAAATTTAGTATGATGAGACGAGACGAGACAAAAGAAGTATACACCAGAGGCAGGAGGAGCTGTCCGACCCCAATAACCATGATCAAAGGAAAGGCGCTTCCTCCTGCTTACTAATTTATGCAGGAGAAAGAATCCTTGTTAAAGGAAGAAGATCTCGGTGTCCCTACACCTCTGGAAGAAAAGGACAGCATATGATATGGTGCACGTGTCACACACCACAAGTTTTTAGACATTTTTACTGTGCCTTTTTGTATTAAAGATTCTCAGGTACTTGTCAATGATTCTGGAAAGGTTTAAACACTTTTAATTTTACGGTATACAAATAGCTTTGTTATATTTTTTTAGATTGTATTTACACCACACATAACCATGCCAGAAGGAGATGGTCATATATATATAGTCTTAGACTTCTACACTCATGGAATGTTTAGTTGTTTAGCTCTTAGTTGTGAGATGGCAATTCAGCCATCTTATCAGAGGGAGATGCAAACACTGCTAGAATTGTAGGGCGCAGTGGCTTAGTAGTAGAGCGGTTGCCCTTCAACCGGAGGGTAGGCGGTTTGATTCCCACTCTTCCCACAGTTCATTCTGTTGTTGGGTTCTTGAGTAAGACACTCAACCCACCTTGCCTCCAGTGGTGTTCCAGCTGTAACACTGGTGAATGAAAGTGACAACTGTAAATGTAACACTGGTAATTGGAAGCTTCATGTAAGTCGCTTTGGATAAAAGCATCTGCTAAATGAACAAATGTAAAATAGAATCTTAGTTTAGTGAGGTGTCCATTCAGACACTTCAACAGGGGAAAATTCCTAATATTTTTCTATTAAGATGCACCCTTGGATGCAGCCTTGTAACTGTTGATACTTGTTAGATGTTAAACTTTGCACGCTACATTGCACCCTAGAATAGGATACTAAATACCTCATCTGTTGAAACCAGTTAGAACCAATTGGTCACCGCTGGCTGGACACAGTGGAAAAGTACTGATACAATGGCAGGAAGCACCCACTTCCTGAGGGGGGTGTGGCCAAAGGTTATGACTTTTGGGGTATCGAGTTGACGTGCCGAGGTAGATGGCAACTCCTCACCTTAACCCTACCCAGCAACTCTCAAGAGCAACAAGTCTCATGTAGTGTAAATATGAATATGTATATTAATTTATGTAAATTATCAATTAATATTTTGTTATCAAAATTATGTCTCGTTAAGAGCACCACTTTAGTTTGACAGGTCTAAAGAAACTGTTATATTTAATATGTCTGATCTGAAGGCTTAGAATTCTGTTTTTGAATATTGTCCTAATATAAACAAGAAAAACACCAATGAAAATCTTTGACGTTTTATGGGGTTTTATTAAAAATTATACAAGTTTGAAAACGAATAATGATGAGGAAATGACACAAAGGAATAATTAACACAGGAATGATTGACGGTAGCCAAGGAAATTTACTTATTAAAACTTTGGTGGCCCTGGCGCGTTCGTCCGGATTTAGGCACCTTTCACAAGAAGTCCATCACGTTGGTTAGCTGTGCGGCTGGGCGGTTGAGATGAAGGCGTTACTGTATCAAGCTCTCTCTGCCATTGGTATCAGGCAGAAACAAATTAGAGTCTTTGAAAAGTTGTCACTAGACCACTGAAAAAGTCTTAGGAGTTGTTCGTCTGGCTTCTGCGAGCGCTAGCTTGTTCAAGCGGACTCGTCTTTTAGCACAAGGAACTACAAAAATTCACTTCCGTCAGAGTTACTGGGGGCTTATAGTTCTCTTCAGGTCATGTCAAATTCCTTCATGTTCAAATGCCATGTCCTTCGTGCTCATCCAAGCATGAAGTAGACATAACTAGAGTGAGACATGGCTTGTCACGGGACTCTTGCACCTGGACCATTGTGAACGCCTTTCACCAAGGATGTCACTGTGTTGTATATAATCTCATGTTATGTTTACATCTTTAAGCAAACCTTTCGCTGTACCATTGTTACTGTGCCTGCTTTGCTCCTCCTTGCAATGATTAAAACTTGACCATTGCTTGTTAAATTATAATCGGTCTCCGTGTCTCTCTGGTTAAATATAAGGATATAAAATATTCCTATAACATTTGGGGGCTCATCCGGGATATCAATACCTGCTGTTTCTCATGCGGAAAAGTGAAACTGACGTGCACAGGAGAAATGCACAAAGCATTTCTCTGTAAGTCCTGAGACTATTGTTTTTAAATAGTATGGGCCAGACCTTCACAATCTGTGAGTGAGACTCAGTGACGATATCTGAACAAAGTTAGAAAAAGAGAGGAGACATTCAAAGACGTCCGGCTGAGGAACAACTGGACTATTGGAATTTTTGATTCAGGTAAACAGCTGTTTAATTTATTTTTGTGTGAATGTGAACGAACAAACCTTCCGAAGTAGTAGTTTAGGTTGCTTCTACTTAAACTGTTCGGTGATTGCATGTGTTTATCTGAGAATATTTACATGTGGTTATCATTACGGTAGAAGAACACTAAACGCTGACCGTCCAGTAGACGGGGGAAAGCATGTGTATTGGTCAAAACCTTACTGTATAAGTGTAAGTGAGGCCTTAACGGGACAAGTTAAATGTTAATCGGTGTTAAAGACTGTAATGTTGCTAAGTTTTTATGGAATCTTTGAATCTGACTCCCACGAATGATTACGTGCGAGCTCTACGGTATAGAGAAGATGTCTGATTACAATAAGGAGCATATTGTCTAGATGTAGCTGGTCCAGGGAGGACAAGATTTGATACAGATCAGCAGCATGGCTCCTAATGCACCGCATTCTCATAGGCTGGCCTTTACCTCTGAATGTCGGTAAAGGTGCGTTGGACGCACAGGTAAACTCAGTATGGACTATTATCGAGATTCTTAGCCTAACAGAAGTAGTGGCTTTAATGAAGTTTATCTAACCTGAAGGGTTAGTGAATAAAAAGTCTGAGTAAAAAGTGTGTTGTGATGCGACTGTGGATTGAATGCAGTTGATTTTATTGAAAGAAGTTGATTCAGTCTGAATAATGAGAACTAACATTAGTCAGCCTGAATGTGAAAAAGCCTTAACTTAAAGCTTAAGCTAAGATAACTTAATGTGACTCAGAGAATCTGATCCAGCTGAGAAAAAATAGCAAGAGATACAGATTTATGTAAATTAGAAATACCTGCATGCGAGGAGTTAAATAGAAAAATAGTAACAGACAATCTAACATTGTGACACAATTGTACGGTTGATTTAACCTTAATTTGATCCATCCGAATAAGAATAAAAGCCTACGAGAGTGAGGGGCTTATACTTTTGAGAATAATATAATGTATAATGTTGACCTAAAGTTAAAAGCAGTTAAAAGAAGTTGTGTATTAGAATTTGCTGTATGAATGGGCACCATTGTTGAATGTCTAATGTTTAAGAATGTGAACATCAACAAAGGGTTAATGGTTTTGTACAAAAGGTTTTAGAACTATATTTATTTAGGCTTCCGGTGTAACAGTAAAAAAGAAAGGGGGAGAAGACATTTTGGGAAAGGAGAAAGAAGTTTTTTTTTATAAGGAAGGCACACATGGACTTCAAAACACTAATCATTTGTATTTTTCTTTTATGTCCTGTGAGATTTTTAGGTCTCGGCCTCTCCGCTCAAACCAGTGCACCCAAACTTCCTCTGCCCTTCCTACACACACCTACTCCTTTCGGCTGAGAGACGCTGCAGAAATACAGCAGCAACACACGTGGTAAGATAAACATATTCCAGACAAATGTTTATCTGTATTTATTTTAAACTGTATCTATTGAGAGAGACCAAAGAGGAATTTGTAGATTAAAGTTGTAAATTGTGCGAAACTTGACCTTAATGTGAACGTAATGTATTTTTCCGAGGAAAAATGCACCATTGCCATGGTTGCCATGGAGACCAGGAGCAGGGTTGTGGTGGGCGTGGCAGACCAGAGGGCACTGAGAATGGGAGAGGAGGCCGAGACTAGGTCCAGACAAGAGAAGGACCTTTGACTGACCCTTGAACAGGTCAGGAACATAAACACATATGCACACAAACACATAGACACAGGAGGACAGACAGATAAAGACACATAAAGAAACAAACACGGAACAGACATCTACAGAAGGTGAATGTGCTTTTGAATTATGAGAAAAGTTTATAAATAGTCTGTTAAAGAACAGATATTGTATTATGTTTGTGTGACACAGCAGAGAGGAGATTAAAGATTTGACGACATATATATTTTGTTCCAAATGTTTCCTCCTGTGAGCCTCTGGGTCTCCCCCTCCCCTGCTCCGCCTCCTCGACAGCAGCATGCCGTCCCACAACTGTCCAACCCCGCCGCACTCCTCTAGGCCAGCCGCTCCACCAAGGCCTAAGAATCTGCCCAATGCGCAGCGATTCAGACACAGAAGCGGTACATTTTGAAAATGTAATGTAATATTGTTATAATAATTTTAACCCTTATGTTTAGAGTTACTGGGGCTTATAGTTCTCTTCAGGTCATGTCAAATTCATGTCATGTCCTTCGTGCTAATCCAAGCAGGAAGTAGACATAACAGGACTGAAACATGGCTTGTCACGGACTTCTGCACCTGGACCATTGTGAACGCCTCTCACTAAGGACGTCACTGTGTTGTATATAATCCCATGTTTTGTTTACATCTGGGAGCAAAAACCAGCATCTGTACACTTGTACTGTGTGTCTCTTTGCTCATCCTTGCAAGGATTAAAACCTGACCATTGCTTGTTAAATTATAATCGGTCTCCGTGTCTCTCTGGTTAAATATATGGATATAAAATATTCCTATAACATTTGGGGGCTCGTCCGGGATATCAATATCTGTTGTTTCTCATGCGGAAGGGTGAAACTGACGTGCACGGGGGAAATGCACAAAGCATTTCTCTGTAAGTCCTGAGACTATTGTTTTTAAATAGTACGGGCCAGACCTTCACTATCTGTGTGTGAGACTCAGTGACGATATCTGAACAAAGAGAGGAAAAGAGAAAAAAAGAGAGGAGACATTCAAAGACGTCCGGCTGAGGAACAACTGGACCATTGGAATTCTGATTCAGGTAACCAGCTGGTTAAAATTTTATTTTTGTGTGAATGGTGAATGGAACGAACAAACCTTCCGGAAGTAGTGGTTTGGGTTACTTCTGCTGGTTCGGTGATTGCATGTGTTTATCTGAGAATATTTACATGTGGTTATCATAACGGTAGAAGAACGCTGGACACTGTCCGTCCGTGGGACGGAGGGGAAAAAGCGTGTGTTTTGTGTCAAGACCTTACCTATAAGTGTAAGTGAGGCCATAACGGGACAAGTTTGATGTTGATCGGTGTTAAAGACTGTAATCTTGCTGGATTGTAAGCTGTCTAGTTACCTGGTGCTCTGTAAGTTTTTACTGGGTCTTTGAATCTGACTCCCACGAATGATCACGTGCGAGCTCTACGGTATAGAGAAGATGCCTGATTACAATAAGGAGTATGAGGTCTGGATGCGGCTGGTCCGGTGAGGGCAAGATTTGATACAGATCAGCAACACGGGTCCTAACGCCGCGCTCACAGGCTGGCCTTTACCTCTGGACGCCGGTCAAGGTGTGTTGGACACACAGGTAACTCGAGTATGGACTATTATCGAGATTCTTAGCCTAACACCTTTAAGTGAGATGAATAGGTCCGGTCCAAAGTCTAGTCTGAGACTTGGAAAAATGGCAGGCCTGCTTTGAAGTGTTCACTGTGTGACGCAGTGAGATAAAGCCCACAGAAGGAAGTGGCTTTAATGAAGTCTATCTAACCTGAAGGGTTAGTGAGATAAAAGTCTGAATAAAAAGTGTGGTTGAGAGAGTGATTGTGATGCGACTGTGGATTGAATGCAGTTGATTTTATTGAAAGAAGTTGATTCAGTCTGAATAATGAGAACTAACATCAGTCAGCCTGAATGTGAAAAAGAATTAACTTAAAGCTTAAGCTAAGATAAGTTAATGTGATTCAGAGAATCTGATCCATCTGAGGAAAAATAGCAAGAAATACGTATTTCTGAATGTATTTATGTAAATTACAAATACCTGCATGCAAGGAGTTAATTAGAAAAATAGGAACAGAAAATCTAACATTGTGACACAATTGTTCGGTTGATTTAACTTTATTTTGATCCATCTGAATAAGAAGAAAAGCCTACGAGAGTGAGGGGCTTATACTTTTGAGAATAATATAATGTATAATGTGGACTTAAAGTTAAAAACAGTTAAAAGAAGTTGTGTATTAGAATTAATGTTGTATGAATGGGCGCCATTGTTGAATGTCTAAGGTCTAAGAATGTGAACATTAACAAAGGGTTAATGGTTTTGTAGAAAAAGTTTGAGAACTGAGTTGAAAGCAGTGATTTAAACAATTACAAGAAAGAAAAATAGCTTAAAAATAGCTTATGGAAGATATTTTTCTAGGCTTCCGTGTAACAGAAAAAGAAAAAAAAAAGGGGAGAAGCCATTTTGTGAAAAGAAAAATGATTTTTTTTAAAAAAGGAAGGTACACATGGACTTCAAAACACTAATCATTTGTATTTTTCTTTTATGTCCTGTGAGATTTTTAGGTCTCGGCCTCTCCGCTCAAACCAGTGCACCTCAAACTCCCTGTGCCTCTCCCACACACACCTGCTCCTGTCGGCTGAGACGCTGCAGAAAGACAGCAGCAAAACAAACGGTGAGATGAACATATTCTAGACAAATGTTTATCTGTATTTAGTTTAAACTGTATCTATTGAGAGAGACCAAAGAGGAATTTGTAGATTAAAGTTGGAAATTGTGCGAAACTTGACCTTAATGTGAATGTAATGTATTTTTCCGAGGAAAATGCACCATTGGCCATGGTTGCCATGGAGACAGGCAGCGGGCTGTGGTGGGCGTGGCAGAGGAGAGGGCACTGAGAACAGGAGAGGAGGCCGACACTGGGTCCAGACAAGAGAGGGACCTTTGACTGACCCTTGAACAGGTCAGGAACATAAACACATATGCACACAAACAGACATCTACAGAAGGTAAATGTGCTTTTGAATCTTTTGAATTATGAGAAAAGTTTATAAATAGTCTGTTAAAGAACAGATATTGTATTACGTGTTGTGTGACACAGCAGAGAGGAGATTAAAGATTTGACAACATATATATTTTGTTCCAAATGTTTCCTCCTGTGAGCCTCTGGGTATCCGCCTACCTCGACAGCAGCATGCCGTCCCACGACTGTCCAAACCCCCCCGCCACACTCCTGCGGCCCAGCCGCTGCACTGAAGGGGTCTGCCCAGTGCGCAGCGATTCGGACACAGAGGCGGTAAGATGCCGAGCACATTTTGAGAATGTAGTGTAATATGCACTGAATTTAACAAAAAGAAAGAGGCTTTTCTCAATGACACAAAGCCTGAAATGAAAACTGATTATGTTGTTTTCTCCGAGGAAAATACACAAATTCCTATGGTCACCGGAGCAGGCTGGGCCGGGATTGGAGGTGGTGGGGGTGCAGCGTGACGAGGGGCGGAGCGAAGTGTGGAGGCCCAGACCCAGGCCACAGCAGGAGCAACACTGAGCAACACTGACTGGACATTAGGAGTTAAGTTATGTACAGACCAGATGACACTTAAAACACACACAAAGACAGAACACGGAAGTGAAAATGTTAAAAGATCCAAACTTTAGATCCAAAATAAAAGTATTGATTAGTATTTTGCAAAACAAGGGTATATGTATCTATTAGTACGAGAACTAATAGAGGTTATTAATTTCAGTGTGGTTCAAAACACAATATAACGTTTATGAAAATGTTCACTTTGTAATCAGAAGAATTTAAAAATGTGTCTTGAAGTGAATTGTGCAGTAGGTATTTCTCTAACAGAGAGAGTTTTTTTTCCTCTCCCAAAACAAACCTTGTTTGGAAACACAGGAATTTTTCACAGAACAGAGCGAGAAGTGTTTTGGTTTTTCCGTTTTTGTTTTGGTTTTGACGTTAGCTCCACAATCATTTTGTGTGGGAGCCTTTACATCGGATTCAAAGTCTAGGAGACTTATTTAGGAAACAGTTTGACCTTCAGAAAGGTCTGTGGGAAAAATATAGTCCACCTTGGGATGTAATTTAATTTTTTGGTATGACCATGTTGTTTTTAGAATCAGAAAACTAAATGACAACTGAGGTTTGAGTATTGTTTGAGAAAAATATTGTCTAAGTAATTAGAGAAACTGAAATAAAGACAGAATAAATAATAACCAATGGGTTTTTGAAATGGTAATTTCTAATAAAGGTATATATCTAAAACTAAATAATAGATGCTAAAAGGAGTCATCTTTACAGTAAAGTTTTAAACTGCAAGGTAAATGTGTAATCTGGGAATTGAAATTGTATCTATATGTTAAAACATATGTTAAAACAATCTTGAAGGATTGAAGGTGGTTTAAATGAAAGGTTAAAGTGTTAAACTGTTAAAGTAGTTAAAGTTTAAGAGCATAAGACAAAGTGCTCACTGGGTTTAATAACTGCTTGAAATGATTTAAAGAGAAAAAAAGTTTTTGATGAATCTGATTTAAGGCTGGAACAGACTAACACAAAGAGTCTGTCCTTTTTAACAGAATTGAATAATATTTTTGGTTGAACTTTGGAGGTGTTTATGGAAAACATTGAGTGAAATCTTTGGAAACTAAAGATTAAAATTTTAAGAGGTTTAATCTTTGCATGTTTTAAATTAACATTACTAACTATTACTAAGTTCAATGGTGGTGAATCTGAGGAAATGAAGAGACGTGGTTTGTTTTATTTATTGAACACCTGGTGTTGAGACTGAGTTTTACAGAGACAGTGTGGAACAATTCTGGACTGAACAAACCCCTGAAGAATTGTTATTATAAAGGGTAAATGCAGAGAAATTAACACAGAACTTAGTTAATTTTATGAAAAGTCTTTCTTTTAAACGACAGTCACATGGTGATGGAGTTTTGGAGGAGAGAGAGATGAGGTGTTTGAGCAGCTGAAGGAGGCTGTCCTGGTACAAGGTTAACCCCCAAGGGAGGGGTCTGACCCAAGAGTTTTGTTTTTTGAGGATTTTATTTCTAAAAGAATTACTTTGAGGTGATTGAATAATATTCTGAGGATTTTCTAATTGGATTGAAAATTTAAAGTCTTTGGCTAAAAGTTCTGTGACGATAGATCATGAGAAACTAGTTCTGATCTATTTTAAAGTTGTTTATGTTTGCATCAACTGAAAAAAATATTACTATGATTGTGGATGATACACTTACAGGTAAAGACCTACAACTAATGGTAACTAAAATTAAAACTGAACTAAACAAAAGTAAGTTTTAAATATAACAGAAACAACAGTGATGTTATTTGGAAAACATAAAGAAGACAAATAATTAGAAAAGATAATTGATAGCCTGAAATTTTAAAATGATCAATGGCACTGGCCTTTCATTTTATGATTTTATGTTTATTGTTTTAATTTTTTTTATTTTTGTTTTGAGCCATGGGTTTCCCAGGTCTCAAAAAAGAGAGGGAGAAGAAGATTTAAACTGTATTAAAGTGAAGAGGCGATGTGTGTAAAAGAGTAATGTAGTGATGTGCTAATACAGTAAAAGAGTTTAAATAAAAATAAAGAAATAAAGAAAGTTGACATGAAGAACCGTTCTGGAGGAGCACTGTTTGGTCTGATTGAACCTTTCAGATTAAATTAGATTTCCAGCAGAACATATTTGTGGAAACAGGGTTTATCTGTGTTTCATTTTTATGGTTTGATCATTTTAAGAGCTTGTATGGTTTCGTTTGACGAAAGCCTGAAGGGCACTTTCTATGGGTCTAAAAATGTCAGAGAACGTTTGATTTGTTTGTTTGTATTTTGTTTTGATGGAAGCCAATCACAGAAGGTACCGGCTTAGAAAAGAAGAGTTGACAATTAATATAGCCACCAGTAAGAGCTAATATTAACATGGTTCTTTGAACTTATAATCATCTTGGTTTACACCTGGAGTACACCTGTGAGCAGGGCCAGTGACAGGACGTCCTGTAACATCACTCTGAACCTGACAAACTGAGAGATCAGGGACAGGTGCAGTGCGGAGCAGAAGTCTGGAGGTTTTGTGAAAGTAAGACCATTAGACCAGCATTGCCTGCTGACCAGAAACATGTGTCCTTAAAGGATCCTGATTTATTTTGTTCACATACAATGTGACGGAGAACATCGTGACACACCTTAGGAACCAAACAGCAGTTCCTTCAGGTTTATTTGAGATTTACATCGACAAGAGGGGGGTCCTTCGAGGTGTTCTTAATGAATTTAAGGCTAAAATTAAATTAGCATTGAATTTATGCAAATGTGGAATTAAATTAATTAGAGTTATAACCAACAAAGGTTTATGAATTGCACAAGAGTTGCTGTAACTGTGAATTGAGGCTGGAGATGAGTTGGACCTGGTCTAAGGACTGGACAGAACAAATAGCACTGAGCTGCTTTGAGCTGAAAAGGTGAGATCTACAACATGATGTCATCCAAGGTAATACAGGTCTAGTTTACAGCACGACTAAAGCTTTTAAGAAAGAGCTTCACACTCTGCAGAAGAATTGGCAGAGTATTCTGGAATAGAGTAAGTGATTTTGACATGGTTTTAAAAAATAGATACAAAATATTTTGAAAGTGACTGAGACTTAATTATGTATTGAGATGTACTTTCATGTCTTCCATGTCTCATAACTTTTGTTTGTGTTGATTTCCATGTATCCGGAGCTTGTTGGTGAGATTGATGGATGTGGCCATTGCTGGGTCAACATTCCTGGACATGCACCTGCCCAACGACTGTGGTCGAGGCTTTGACCTCAGATGAACACTTTGATATCTGAGGGACGTTAACATCTGCATGAACTCCAACGGGACAACAGCTCCAGGACGGATCATACTACAGTCCTAAAGGCCGGACAGGCCAGAGATCTTGAGTCCGATGGGGCGACCAGCTTAAAGTCCGAGGGGCCGACCAGCTTAAACACTGGCATATTTTTCTACATTATTTTGGAGTGACACTGTGTTTTGAATTATGGACTTTTACAAATTTGATTTTGAAGAATCAGTGCATGACTCTGTGGAGTCCCATTTGATTGTAAACATATCCCGTATAATCATTTTTGTCTTTGATTTGAAATGTGTTTTGAGATTCAGTTTTGGGATTACATATAGTTAATGCTTGATGTTTGTGTGTTGACGCCGCCTTGGGGCAAGGGGTGGACAAAGACTTTTTCCCAGCGTTAGGTCAAATGGTCAAGTGTACTTAGGCTAGGTCAGATGCCCTGCTGGGTTTTCGCTTTGTCAAAAGTAAACAACTCACACTCAAGCTAGTAGATTGTTTATGCTAATTATTATCAGCATAAAGAGGGGGGAATGTTATAATAATTTTAACCCTTATGTTTAGAGTTACTGGGGCTTATAGTTCTCTTCAGGTCATGTCAAATTCATGTCATGTCCTTCGTGCTAATCCAAGCAGGAAGTAGACATAACAGGACTGAAACATGGCTTGTCACGGACTTCTGCACCTGGACCATTGTGAACGCCTCTCACTAAGGACGTCACTGTGTTGTATATAATCCCATGTTTTGTTTACATCTGGGAGCAAAACCAGCATCTGTACACTTGTACTGTGTGTCTCTTTGCTCATCCTTGCAAGGATTAAAACCTGACCATTGCTTGTTAAATTATAATCGGTCTCCGTGTCTCTCTGGTTAAATATATGGATATAAAATATTCCTAAATTTAACAAAAGAAAGAGGATTTTCTCAATGACACAAAGCCTGAAATGAATACTGATTGTGTTGTTTTCTCCGAGGAAAATGCACAAATTCCTATGGTCACCAGAGCGGGCGAGGCCAGGGATTGGAGGTGGTGGGGGTGGAGGTGCAGAGGGGGGACATGTCTGCAGCGTGACAGGGAGCGGAGCGAAGTGTGGAGGCTAGAGATCCAGACCAGGCCACAGCAGGAGCAACACTGACCGGACATCAGGAGTTAAGTCATGTACACACACTACATGACACACACATAGTGCCACTTAAAAGATCCAAAATAAAAGTATTGATTAGTATTTTGCAAACAATTGTATGTATCTATTAGTATGAGAACTAATAGTGGTCCTTAATATCAGTGTGGTTCAAAAACACTGTATGAAAATGGTCACTGTAATCGGAATAATTAAAAAATGCGTCTTAAGGTTGAATTGCGCAGAGCAAGGTTATAAAGATAATACAAAAATATAGATATTTGGGCCATCAGCTCAAACATAAAATAATGTTTCCAGAAGAAATTGAAATGAACAAGTATGTATTTCTCTGGTTTGGTTCTGACAAAGTGTAGAAAGTGGATTCAAAACAATTCCTGTTTGGATTTACAAGGAATGTGTCAACACAAGATAGCGGGGCCTTCGCTACACCTTCCTTTTTGCTCACGTCAGGAACAAGAAATGTTTTGGTTTTGGAACTATGTTTTTTCCGTTATTTTTTGTTTGAGCTCAACAGAAAATATGGGAGCTTTTGCATTAAACAAACGTTTTAATGCTGAGAAATGCTAAAGTGGAAATGTCAGTGACAGAAAAAGATTGCACTGATGGTGTTAAATAAATGTAGGGAAGATATAGTCTAATTAATTAGACTATATATATATATGAATATTAATTATGGAAATTAATAATTGATATTTTTATATCAAAATATTTCCTCAAAAAGGGGGCACCACTCTAGTTTTGAACAGATCCAGAGAAACTGTTTAGTCTCATTAATCTAAAGGACGTAAATTCTTCTCGTTTTCGAAAATTCTCAATTAAACAGAAAACATTAATTGTCTTTATGGGGTTTTATTAAAGATTATACAAGGTTAAACGGTGAATAATGACAGAGGAAATGACATAAGGGATAATTATAGACAAATGATGAATAAATAAGAGATTGGTAAAACTTGCTTTCAGAGTATTTTGTGAAACAAAAGGAAGTATGGATTATTGACTCTATTATTAAAGGAGGGCTTTTACGGAGCATCTAGAAGGGTTGGTGACGATTTCTGAGGCCAAGGTTGTTATGTTTTAGACAGTTTACGACGCCA
This sequence comes from Neodontobutis hainanensis, assembly GCA_024349245.1. NCBI lineage: Eukaryota > Metazoa > Chordata > Actinopteri > Gobiiformes > Odontobutidae > Neodontobutis > Neodontobutis hainanensis. The sequence goes on from JALDNG010000096.1 coordinate 42,894, forward strand.
AACATGTGTCACGTTTCGACTCACTCTGGGGTCGTGATTGGTCTTCAGATCTTAGCGGCACGGATCCTGAAGATTCTCCAGAACCTTGTCGCTTGCCGACGACGTATTCGCCTCCAGGATGGCCTGCCGTGTACACTCCAGAGAAGGGTCGCAGTGCGCCCGGGGACTGGTCCCAGAAGTGTCCCGTTACTGTCCGAACTTAGCCAGTTCTTTAGCATCAGCTCCGTGCAAGAATTAAGTCTTTAAAGTTATTGCGAAGTCCACTGGAGGAGGTCTTAGCGGCTGTGTTGCTGGCTTAAAACTTGCTTGAGAAAGCTCGATTTAGTCAAGCTAACTCTTTAGCAGGCACAAAGTCTTTCAGAATAAGAGCAGATTAGCCTAGACTTGCAGGCGGTACTTTGAGCAACTGTTTGAAGAAGGAAAACTTTAGCGCAACAAGCTAAACTTGCAGGCTTTAAAGTACAAAGAAAATTTACTCGTTACACAAGGTTCGAAGCTTGTGAGGGTTTCAAGGCCCTATGGCCCTGAACGGACCGGAGGTCCAGTGCCAAGAGAAGAGAAAACAAAGAGGAGACGAAGAGCAAGCGAGCGTTCTTGACCGGCGGTCACTTTTAACACAAAAACATTCGTACTTGAAGGATGGCAAATGGCAAATGGCATTGGTTTATATATATTGGTATATAGCGCTTTTCCACCTAGAAGGCACTCAAAGCGCTTTTACATTAATCTTCCATTCACCTACCAGTGTTACAGCTGGAACACCACTGGAGGCAAGGTGGGTTAAGTGTCTTGCCCAAGGACACAACAACAGTATGAACTGTGGGGAGACCGAATCGAACCACCAACCTTCCGGTTGAAGGACGACCACTCAACCACTGAGCCACTGCGCCCAGGATTATGCAAAGAAACATTTGTCAGACTTATTATAAAAACATATATTCATTACATTTTATTAACATAAAACGTAGACCTGTAGAAATGGAATAAGGAATTAGTTGCCTAGTAAAACTCTGCGTTCTGGAAACAAACAGTATAATTGTTAGTACATTAACACAGTCTTCTAAATAATAAAATAACGAAATATCCTTTAATGGAATAAACACAAAAATGTCCTTCTTGAGTGAGCAGAGTCATGTGTCCATTTGACCAAAAGGGGGTAGTGTTTGACCATGCCCGAACGACTATGATCAAAGACATTTTCAACTGTCATTCAGGATTAGAATAAAGTGTTCTCGAGAAAGCTGTATGGACACCTTATCTCGAGAATTTACGACTTTCTGACAGTGGTGCCTTGTGTCTGGATCTCTCCATGAGACCTTTTGACCTGGTTGGACTTTGGTGCTGGTTGGACCTAGGTCCGGGCTTTTTATGAAAACCCAAAAAATCGTTAATTATAAGTCCTGAAGACTGGTTCAGTCTTATCCAAGCAAGAAACATCTGTGAATAGTTAAAAGGACACGTTGCATCTCCTGTTGGTAAGATTTAGGTGTTAGTGCAAACTCCTGCTTACTGGTGGCATCTGGAAATGATAAGTGTGGGGTTTGAGGACCGATCTGCTAAATAAAGTTTATGAGAGTTAATTAGGAAAACTATGTGACCTTCTGACAGGTCAGTGGAAACAAATATAGTCTACATTTGGAGTTGCTTCAATTTTTTTGGTACGACCATGTTGTTTTTAGAATTAGAAAACTAAACGACAACTGAGGTTTGAATATTGTTTGAGAAGTAATTAGAGAAACTGAAATGAAGAAAGAATAAATAATAACCAATGGGTTTTTGAAAATGGTGATTTCTAATAAAGGTATAAATCTAAAACTAAATAATAGATACTAAAAGGTGGCATCTTTACAATAAAGTTTTCAACTGCAAGGTAAATTTGTAATCTGGGAATTGAAAACTTATCTAAGTTAAAACTATCTAAACAATCTTGCAGGATTGGAGGTGGTTTATTTGAAAAGTTTAAGTTGAAGTGTTGAACTGTAAAAATGGTTAAAGTTTAAGAGCATAAGACAAAGTGCTCACTGGGTTTAATAACTGCTTGAAGTGATTTAAAGAGAAAAAGTTTTTTTGAAGAATCTGATTTAAAGGTTGGAAAGTTTGAATTATTATTATAATTATTACAAGAGACTAACACAATAGTCTGTCCTTTTGAACAGAATTGAATAATATTTTTGGTTGAACTTTAGAAGTGTTTATGGAAAACACTGAGTGAAATCTTTGGAAAATAAAGATTAAAATTTTAAGAGGTTTAATCTTTGCATGTTTTAAATTAATATTACTAACTATTACTGAGTTCAATGGTGGTAAATCCAAGAAATAAAGAGACGTGGAGTTGATTTTACACTTAATGGATTATGTTTCTGTTTAACACTGAGTGAAGGGTTTTCTTTTTGTAGAGTCTGATGCAAAATTGGTGGAAACGTGAAATTAGGAATGAATAAACATTTTAAATATGCTGCGGTTAAAATTAATATGGAAAAAATGCAAAAACAAACTAGTTTGTTTTATTTATTGAACACCTGGTGTTAAAACTGAGTTTTACAGAGACAGTGTGGAACAATTCTGGACTGAACAAACCCCTGAAGAAGTGTTATTATAAAGGGTAAATGCAGAGAAATGAACACAGAACTTAGTTAATTTTATGAAAAGTCTTTCCTTTTAAACGACAGTTACATGGTGATGGAGGTTTGGAGGAGAGAGATGAGGTGTTTGAGCAGCTGAAGGAGGCTGTCCTGTTACAAGGTTAATTCCCAAGGGAGGGGTCTGACCCAAGAGGTTTTTTTATTATTTATTTCTAAAGGAATTAATTTTAAGTGAATTTAAATATTCTGAGGATTTTCTAATTAGATTGAGAATTTAAAGTCTTTGGCTAAAAGTTTTGTGACGATGAGAATGAGAAACTAGTTCTGATCTATTTTGAAATTATTTATGTTTGCATCAACTGAATAAAATATTACTATGATTGCGGATGATACCACTTACAGTAACAGGTAAAGACCTACAACTAATGGTAACTAAAATTAAAACTGAACTGAACAAAATTAAGTTTTAAATATAGCAGAAACAACAGTGATGCTGTTTGGAAAACATAAAGAAGATGAATAATTAGAAATGATAATTGATAGACTGAAATTTTAAAAAGGTCAATGGCACTGGCCTTTCATTTTATTATTTTAGGTTTATTTTTTATTTTTTTTAATTTTTGTTTTGAGCCATGGGGTTCCCAGGTCTCAAAAAAGAGAGGGAGAAGAAGATTTAAACTAACTATTATTTAATAATATTAAATGTATTAAAGGGAAGAGGTGACGTGTGTAAAAGAGTAATGTAGGGATGTGTTAATACAGTAAAAGAGTTTAAATAAAAATAAAGAAAGAAAGAATGTTGACATGACCGTTCTGGAGAAGCACTGTTTGGTCTGATTGAACCTTTCAGATTAAAGTAGATTTCCAGCAGACCATATCTGTGGAACCAGGGTTTATCTGTGTTTCATTTTTATTGTTTTGATTTTAAGAGCTTGTATGGTTTCGTTTGACGAAAGCCTGAAGGGCACTTTCTATGGGTCTAAAAATGTCAGAGAACGTTTGATTTGTTTGTTTGTATTTTATTTTGATGGAAGCCAACCACAGAAGGTACCGGCTTAGAAGGGAGGATTTGACAATTAATATGGACACCAGTAAGAGCTAATATTAACATGGTTCTTTGAACTTATAATCATCTGGTTTACACCTGAAGTACACCTGTGAGCAGGGCCAGTGACAGGACGTCCTGTATCACTCTGAACCTGACAAACTGAGAGATCAGGGACAGATGCAGTGCAAAGCAGAAGTCTGGAGGTTTTGTGAAAGTAAGACCATTAGACCAGCGTTGCCTGCTGACCAGAAACATGCGTCCTTAAAGGATCCTCGTTTTAATTGTGCACGTACAATGTGACGAAGAACATCGTGAGTAGAAACTCACACCTTAGGAACCAAACAGCAGTTCCTTCAAGTTTATTTGAGAGCCCCAGATACATTGACTACAGAGGGTCCTTTGAGGTGTCCTTAATGAATATAAGACTAAAATTCAATTAGCATTGAAATTAGAATTTTACATTTGAGACAATTTTTGCAAATATGGATTAAATTAGAGTTATAACCAACAAAAGTTTATGAATTGCACGAGAGATGCTGTAACTGTGAATTGAAGCTGGAGATGAATTAAAACTGGTCCAAGGACTGGACAGAACAAATAGCACTGACCTGCTTTGAGCTGAAAAGGTGGGATCTACTGTTAGAACTAAACTTAACCTATGTCTATCTGACTCCTATACTTTCCTATAAAAATCACTCAAGCTTTAGTCTAACAATTGGAGCATGTTCAGAATCGAGAGAAATGAGCCAGGCGACGAGGAATTATCCACCAAGCAATTTATTCTAACAAAATAAACTAATACAGAATATTCTGGGTCTCAGGTCCCTAACACACAATCTGTGTTGTCCTCTTGACCATCGGAAAGACAACAAGTCATCTGAGTTGACCAGTACATGTAAAACACAATATGAATATGCATGAATCTATTCTAACAGTCTTCTCACTGGACAGGCGCCGTTTCTGTTCCTCCCAGCAACATCCAAGGCCACATCAGCACCTGGTGTTTTTCCACTGCTGCTCAACTATGCCATTATCTGTAAAAGAACATCCTGTGCAACTAAGCAGCAAACTACATCTCTATCAATCTATGTTTCTAATAATGTATTTTTTAAGCAAGCAAATAAACTTTGTATTTATCTTTATTATTCTTCACTACAACAGGATTTTATCCAAAGTAACACAAGTTTAGTTAACAGCATAACTAAAGCCTTTTAGAAAGAGCTTCATACCCTGCAGAGGAATTGGCAGAGAAATTAAATTTCTGGAAAGTAATTGATTTTGACCTGGTTTTAAAAAAATAATTACAAAATATTAGGAAAGTGACTGAGACTTTAATTATGTATTGAGATGTACTTCCATGTCTTCCATGTCTTCTAATTTTTGTTGTGTTGATTTCCATGTATCCGGAGCTTGTTGGTGAGATTGATGGATGTGGCCATTGCTGGGTCAACATTCCTGGACATGCACCTGCCCAACGACTGTGGTCGAGGCTTTGACCTCAGATGAACACTTTGATATCTGAGGGACATTAACGTTTGCATGTTCACCAACGGGACAACAGCTCCAGGACAGTTCATACTACAGTCCTAAGGGCTGTATGGTTCATTGAAGTTATGATGCGATTTTAATCATTAAGAATGTGCATATGTCTCACTCCATGTGTTTTTCTTTCCGTGACAGGGACAGGCCAGAGATTTTGAGTCCGATGGGGCGACCAGCTTAAACTCTTTCATATTTTTCTACGTTATTTTGAAGTGACACTGTGTTTTGATTTATGGACTTTTACAAATTGGATTTTGAAGAATCAGTGCATGACTCTGTGGAGTCCCATTTGATTGTGAACATATCCAGTATAATAATTTTTGTCTTTGATTTTAAATGTGTTTTGAGATTCAGTTGAAGTGATTACATAAAGTTGATGCTTGATGTTTGTGTGTTGACGCCGACTTGGGGCAAGGGGTGGACAAAAGAGTTTTTCCCAGCATTAGGTCAAATGGTCAAGTGTACTTAGGCTAGGTCAGATGCCCTGCTGGGTTTTTGCTTTTGTCAAAATACTCACACTCAAGCTATGCTAATTTTTATCAGCATAAAGAGGCGGGAATGTTATAAGAATTTTAATTCTTATAATGTTTAGAATTACTGGGGGCTTATAGTTTTCTTCAAGTCATGTCAATTTCATGTCATGTCCTCCATGCTAATCCAAGCATGAAGTACACATAACTAGAGTGAGACATGGCTTGTCACGGGACTCTTGCACCTGGACCATTGTGAACACCTCTAACCAAGGACGTCACTGTGTTGTATATAATCTCATGTTATGTTTACATCTTTAAGCAAACATGTCGCTGTACCATTGTTACTGTGTCTGTTTTGCTCCTTGTTGCAAGGATTAAAACCTGACCATTGCTTGTTAAATTATAATCGGTCTCCGTGTCTCTCTGGTTAAATATAAGGATATAAAATATTCCAATAACAGACCCAGAGTAAGAGAGAAGGGAAGAGCTTCCCTGGCCGGAGGCCAGCTTTATCATTTTGTTTGAGGGCGTGTTTCAAAGTGCTTTCCAAACAAGAGGGGCATGATTTTGTGTTAAGATTTCTAAGCTAAAACGTGGTAAAACAATCCTTTGTCTCCACCAAATAACACATTTAAACCCATATTGATGTTACATTGTGGAAATCATAAGTAGAAAATGCATTTTTAAGAATATCATGGAAGCATATTCAGTTCACTTTTAGGGTGATAAAAATGAATTCTTTTTATATCGTCATAACTCAGCGTCCTGTAAGGAACAGTATGAAGATTACAAATTCAATAACTTTTTAATACACACTTTTAGTGGCACAGAACCAATGACTGTAGAAGGGCTGGACATAAGGAGTGTGACGTCACCCATAGCGTTACAAACCTCAAAAATGAACCCATTTCAGTCTCCATTTATAGCCGTTATGGGGGTCGCCATGTTGATTTTTTGGAGCCAGAAGTCCTAATTTGGGCATATGAGCAAGGTTTGAGTGCGCGTTAGCATGGTAACCAGCGAACCAATCTGAACAGGGCTTGTGGAAAGTTGAAAGTCCTGCAGATAGCGGCGAAGCCATTGACGGTAGAAGGTGTTGACCAAGCACATCCTCTGTCTGAGGATGTCTCTACGTGAGGTAAATGTTATATTAATTAAATTTTTTAAATTTCATTAATTTCACTCATAATGACCTATTTTGACAACTACCTATAGACTACTTGATTTTAATCAACATATAGTATTTGAAAGTATTTTTTTAAGGTATTAAAAAGATTATTACCTGCATGCAAACAAATGCTAGTAGTTAACTGTAACCAAAGCAGTGTTTCCTTTTTTATTTTATTTTAATAACTAAGGCATAAGTTATTAAAACTAACTGCATTTCTTATATTTAGTTTTTAACCCAAATTATGCATAGAATAATATATTGGTAAAACAAAGTGTATTATTAGGTAAGCATTATCTAATTTAATGATTATATCTCCCTTTCAGGTCACTATTATTTACCCCTTCTACCGTAATTGGCTCCGACAGAGACCTGAGCTAAAACATCTCTGCTCCTTCACTGTGCCCTCTGCTGCTGCTGCTCTACTTCAGGTAAATTTCACTTTTACACCAATATATGTTTTTAAAAATTTCTCCTGCTTTACTAAGCACATTTGTCATCTTTGTTCAAAAATACAAATGCAGCTAGCAATAGTACAAAACTGCTTATCATTAGATAGCCTCGTAATTATAAACTGTATGCTGTAAAAATATATAAAGTAGATCATTTAGAATTATAGTTTCTGTATGATAACTATCTTAGCATATGTGGTTAATAAGTTTTTTTCAACTTAAAATAGACATATTGCATACCTTTTAAAAAAAAAAAAAAATGGGTATTTAGGAATTGTAGTCAAAGATGCTGTATTTTTGAGATGGTGTAAATATGTGTTAAACCAGTTTTGATTTTTGTTTTTCAGTTTCCTTACCTGTGCAACTGCAGGTCAAAGACCTCAGGAGCAAACTGAGAGTTCAAGAAACCCTTCCATCTTTGCAGCACTACTTTATCATTATTTTAATAATACACAAAACGATATGTTTAACAATATGCTTTTCCACAATTACTTCTATTGCTCATGGCATTCTAAATTAACACTATAGTAATAAATGATTTAAAGTTGTCTGTTTGCGTTCATCTACTTTCATGTTATTTAAAAGTTTCTTTAAAAATTACTAAAATATGATGTAAGATCACTATCAAAAAGATGTATGCACAACTTTAAGCATTCGTATTCTTATTTTTAAACATTTAAGCATTTGTATTCGTATTTTTAAACATTTCTGCGTAAATTAACTTGACTATAAACATTTACGAGTACAACTCTGCTTTCAACGACTACGAATTCTTCACTATGAACACGAATTCAAGTTTACGGGTACGAGTAAAAAAACAGTTGTAATGACGTCGCTGCCGTCCCAGGGCAGGTAATCAAACCTCGATTCCATCTAACACGCATGCGTCAAAGGTGAAAGATGGCTAACAACAGACCTGAGGCTGCAAGTCTAGGCTCAGCATCACAGGTAAAATAAATAACGTGCTTATTCAACATTTTTATACGATTTTACTATTTTGATAGCACTTTATAATGATATACATTCCTGCAACTCATAGACGTTATTGCTTTTGCTAGTGCTAGACGACAGAAGCATTGATGAAGTGCTCTGTGTGAAAGTAACTTTATAGTTAGCGATGTTAGAACTTGACCTGTTCCGCCGATTGACTCTGCATGAACAGCAATAAACTTAACTGCTATCATGTTTAGCAATGTCGATCAGAGCAGTAATGACAACTGAGCAAGACAAGTAACGTAAATTGCTTTGGATTGCAAAATAAAGATAACGTTAACTTAGCTACGCCTATTTGTTTGCAAACATACTTCAGTTGTAATGTCTTGAATGTTTAACCTAACGTTACATAGTGTTGAATTGGTACGGCTAAGTTAACGGTACCATGTATTGCATATAATATGTATTTTGGCATTTACAGGAACCACTGGCTACTCGGTTACTGCAGCGTCTGGAATCAAGAATCTCTGACACGTTAAGTCAACCATACTTTAATTTTTAATTTTAATTTTAAATTTTAATTTATCTTTTTTTTTTTTTTTTTTTTTTTTTTAGTTTTTGAATCCAAAACGTATGATGACAAAACCAAATTCAAATAACTGTCTGATTTTGGTTTTTGCAAATTAATTTTTTTGTTTCTATATTGAATTAAGACATTAAGAAAAACAAGACAGTTGGGTAAGAGGACCTGGAAGTAAAAGTAAATATATCAAAATAAAGGACAAGAGTAGTTGATTACATGCAGTTAAATAATGTGCATTTATCCATGTGCACTGCAAAAGTCACGTTCAATGAACAAATTTTTCCTGTGATGCTGAGCCTAGACTTGTAGCCTCAGGTCTGTTGTTAGCCATCTTTCACCTTTGACGCATGCGCGTTAGATGGAATCGAGGTTTGATTACCTGCCCTGGGACGTCATTTCAACTGTTTTTTTACTCGTTCCCGTAAACTTGAATTCGTGTTCATAGTGAAGAATTCGTAGTCGTAGAAAGCAGAGTTGTACTCATAAATGTTTATAGTCAAGTTAATTTACGCAGAAATGTTTAAAAATAAGAATACAAATGCTTAAATGTTTAAAAATACGAATACGAATGCTTAAAGTTGTGCATACATCTTTTTGATAGTGATCTTACACTATACTAAAAAGCCTTTTTACAAGTTATTAACTCTGTGCACTTAAAAACAAAGTGTATAAATTATGTCAGATTCAAGATCTTGAAAAACAGTTTGTATATGCTTTCAAACCTAGAAACACATAAATGAATGGAGATTCTATTTTGTTTAAGTTTATTTTAAAAAAGCTGAAGTTGTAGATGGACCAGGATGTGATGTCAGATGAAGCTGAGGAAGATGAGGCTGGGCTGTCAACTGTCCAGGAGCACACACACACACTGTCCAAGAACAGAGCAGCAGACCGATAACTGGACCTGACTGAACTGGGCTGACAGAAAAGCAGCAGCAGGCAGGTAACTGTTAGCCTGGTTCTACCAGACTCTCGTACATTTCATTTGTACAGAGAGTCTGGCCTCGCTCCATTGACAAGCGTTTACTTCCTTGTATGCGGGAACTCTGTTGAAGTTTAAAACTATTGGATCTGCCCAGAGTCACAGGATCTGCCATAGCCAATCGCTAACGTGTGGTCGTGACGCCTGGCATGCGCCAAACCGACCGGAAACAACAAGTCACTCCCTCTGTTCGCTGATTGGTCCTACAAAAATTGATTTCTGGGAACCTAAGAATATACAGCGATCCCAGACTAAGTACTAAAGCGAAATGAAATTGAGCGGAAGTACGAGGAGGGCGGAGCCAGGCTAGGTAACTGTAGAGGAGCTCTGCAAAAACAGAACAAAGTAAAAGGGTATGTTTAAAACAAGTCTTGCTGTTGGGCCGGTCACCTCTGAACATGAGATGTTCTGTTAATCACAGAAAAAAAAACACTTATTTTAGTTTTTATTCACAGCTCACTGTGTGTTACCGTGTGTGTAAGAACTGTTTTTCAGAAAATAGTGGACTTTGATTTACCTAAATATAATACTTTAGTTAATGCGAACTGTACTGGGTCAGAGGTCATGTCTGCCATGTTTAAAACGTGGCATAAACATTTACCTGTCTACTGTTGTCATTTACCAATGATAAATGTACAAATATAAAACTAACACATGCACTTTAGATACAGTAATGTTTAAGGACAGAGGTTGGTGGGCATTGCAGGTGTAATAGTTAATGTAATGTGTACTTTAATGTAACGCCCACCTTTGTCTGAATATCCTCTTCAAAGTGCTCACACCACAAGAGCCTTTCTTCTGATCAGCCTCAGCCTGACATCATCACCTTTAGGAAATCTGTGAGAAAACAATATCTATTTTTATAAAACAGGAGCGTGTCAAATGTATTTACCAAAATGACACAACCCAGATCTTTGTAAAAGAGTACATAAGCCCATTTCTATTTTTGCTGTTATTATATTATTATTCTTATTATTATTATTATTATTATTATTATTATTATTATTATTATTATTATTATTATTATTATTATTATTATGGCATTTACTGTGTTTGCAATCTACACAGTAATTATTCAGTCAGAAATATTTATCCTTATCTTACTAAAAACCATAAGAGCATTATGCTTTATTCCTTCCAAACTGAAGGTTAGATATGACCGCATATCATATTATTACCAAGTTTGGTCCAGTGTATCATATTAAGCTATTGTAAAAACGGTGGGGCAGTAAATTAGGCTTTTAGCAGCCACCTTCAGGTCAGCTAACAATAGTATAACAAATGTATATATTCTGAGCAGTATTTTAAGACATGCAAAAAATGTACTCACCTAGAAACTGCAGCGTGGTTCATTTAGTGCAGTTGTACGATGAAAAGGTGATTTAAATCAGCTGAATTAAACCAAACACAGCTAGCATTAGCTTTTAGCTAACAGCAAGCGAGCTCCATTCATGAACAGCAGCAACTAACAAACTAGCGGAACTGTATCCTGAATCGGTCACTATTATCTTGATTCGGTCACGCCCCTTATAGTGCAGTTTCCGTTCATTTAACGGCTGCTTTGTCTAGCGATCACCGTCAAAGGGTAAATCACGCTGTTCTACACATATTCACCTATTTGTATGTCGATTTTCAGGTATTTTTGTCAATATTTAGGTGTCTAATGTTTGTATTAAAGTCATTTTCTTTGAGCAAAAGCGACAAGAGTGCTCAAGTCGCTCTCGGGCGACGTTCTGGCTAGCTGCTAGCGTAAAGCGTACAGTGTGGTATCTTATCAATAACTGGACGATTAGGGCTGAAAGAAGTCCAGTTTCTAGCTAGTTTGACTCCCAACCGATGAACGATCAGGCCAGTGTATGACACAAGCTTTATGATGTTTTTTTATTCTGTGAAAAAGTAAAAATAAATACTGCCGCGAAAAGGCTTTGGCAACAGTCTCGTCTTAGCGAGTGTCTGAATCAGGGTGCGGACAAAATAAAAACTTTCATAAAAAAAAAGAGGTGGTAAAATCAATTTGAGCAACAGATTGATGTGTTTGTTAATAATTTAGTTTGTTTTGTTGCTAGCTTGACACCCAAGACAGTGTATAACAATCATATGTTGCGATGATATAAATTTTTTTAATAACATTTCTTGCAGCAAAACGCTTTCTTTTACAAATTATTTTTTAGCATCTGTTCTGATGTGGACTGAAGATAGAAATTGGTTGTTTGTAATAAAAATCTGCTGACATTTGATTATTTTTTATTTATTTCTATCAACTATCAGTGTTAATTACAATAAAATCAATCAACGCTAGGTTTATTTTAAATAAGAGAAAATAAAACATGTAAAAATATATCTGTACAGTTGGGACACTCCCAAATTATTTGTAAACTAAAATTATTAGGCTATCTATTCATTAATGTCATTTTACTTATTACAATATTACTATTGAAAAAGTTTTTAATTGAAAATGTATTATATTATTATATATTTTATATATTTATTATATTATTTTATTATTATTATTATTATTATTATTATTATTATTATTATTATTATTATTATTATTATATTATATTATATTATTATATATTTATAACTTTTTGTGTGTGTCTGTGTGAGTGAATCTTGAGAGGATGGGTTTCATTTTCAGAACATGATCCAAAATGTAGCTTATTGAATGTGCTATCTATTTGCTATTTTCAAAGGAAGAAAGAGGAGAAAGATAGAAAAGGAAAGCAAATAATAAAACAAGGAAGGAGAAACAAAGAAAGGAAAGCCAAGGGAAGGTGAAAGTAAATGAAACAAAGAGAAAGGAAGTAAAGAGAAAGGAAGGAGAAAGAAGAAAGGAAAGAAAAATAAGAGAAAAGGAAAGAACAGACAGAGACCTGAAGGTAGGTTTGAGATGTGTGAGTGATTTTCAAGATTACAAATGGAGAAAACTTTGTTAAAAAGGTAACCTGTTTAATTTTTGCTTGTGCTAAATAATTTGCAATTAAGCTTTTATATTTATTTTAAAATCTTTAATTGTGTTTATATTCTCCTTTTTTGTAAACACAAAACATGCCTACAAGCAGGCCCAGGGCACCAGAGACCACATCACAGTCCTGGCCTGCTTCAACGCGGCTGGGGAGGCTGTCCCCCCATTTATTATCTACAAGGGGGGATATCCTGGGGGGCCCTACAACAAGGATGGGGTCCCCAACGCCCTCTATGGGAAGTCGCAGGCGGGGTACATAGACAGTGACCTGTTCCTGAAGTGGTTCGTCAGGCATTTCCTCCTATACGCCACCAAGGAGCGGCCACTGCTGCTAGTCATGGGCGGCCACCAATCCCACCTAGGGCCAGAGCTGGTCCGGGCGGCACAGAAGGAAGGGGTCATTCTTCTGTGCTTACCGCCACACACCTCTTACATCCTGCAGCCTCTGGATGTGAGTTTCTTTGGACCCTTGAAGGCAGATTTCTCTGGTATAGCAGGGGATCTGTCGGCTGTTAGCCACTCTTTTTTGGTTTCCAAAAAAGAGTTTTCAAGGGTCCTTAGAAACTCATACCAGAGGGTAAAGGATCGGGGGGTTGTGGTGGCTGGGTTCAGGAGGTGTGGCCTTTACCCCCACGGACACGAAGGCCATTGACTGGTCTCGGGTCATGCCGTCCGGGCCTCATCGAGGGACAGCATCGCCTCCGCCAACCCCACCGGTATCTTCTCAGTCCAGGCCTGATGCTATCCCTCTATCTCCACCTCCCCCTGTCCAACCTGTCATTCCCACACACCCAATACACACTCATCCCCTGGTAGGATCAGGCCAAATATCGGCGGACCTGGCCCACCTCCTGGTCGAGGTAAACTTTGCCCGAACCACCGGAAAGGTTAGGAGGAACATCTCCAAGGCTCAGGAGATGACCGAGGCCATCGAGGAGGCGGAGGACCGAGCAGCGAGGAGGGAGGCACAAGCTCTGGCCAGGAAAGACCAGGAGCAGCAGTTGGCTGAAGACATTGGCCTGGCAAACCCTTCATTTGCCCCGCCTAGCAACTCCCACCCCAGCCACAGAAGAGGAATGTCCCCTGGGGCGTCATCTGCCAGCTCTGGCCATCCCATTGCCGGTCCCTTAACCCCCCCGGCCCCCTCATTTGCATCTGGCGGTTTTCAGCTGCCTGCCTCCAGCAGATTACCATCGTCAGTCCCTATGAGCCTGCCTGTGGCTTTAATCAAAGAGGATGAGGGTAAATTTCTCTATTATTCACTTTCAATCATTAAGCCATATTTAACTGTTAATAACAGTAGTGTATTTATTTTTATTTTTTTCATTAGAACCATCAATTTCAGCAGCAGGTGGCCTTCGGGGAATCACAAGAGCTTCCTCTCCCTTGAAATGTAAGTAATACAAAAAGAGAAGCCAAGACAATAAGCTATGAACTTTGATAATACTGCTGTACTAGTTATAGGTGTAGACAATTTGTCACTAAGCTCTTTGTCACTTCTTTTACAGCCATCCAATCATCTTCCTCCAGCTTCTTCTCCCCGTCCACTGGACCCTCGACATCCACCAGTAGTAACAACAACAACAAACAACATATACTAACAACAAATATAGGCTGTATAAAGTAATATATAGTGTACATAAAATCGGTTTATGTGATTAATTAATTATTGTGGTTCTTTTGTCTTAAAACAAGTTTATGTAGGACAAGTAATTTAATTTAATATGCAATGCTATACATGGCTCCCTAATATTGTAACCCAATAAAATATTGACCTTTCTTTCATCCTCTTTGTGTAGGTCACACCGCCAAAGAAAGACTGGAGTATAATGTGTGGCGGTGTGGCCGGTGCTGGCAGCCTGACCCTCCAGAGTCAGACGAGGGACTGGTGGGTCGTGGGTCCAGTGTGACGGTTGTGAAAAATGGTTTCACTGTACCTGTGTGGCTTGGGAGGAGGAGCTGGAGGAAGAATTCATTTGTTTTTGGTGCAATGATGAATAATTTTGTAAATATTTGCTTATGCAGTTTGTAAATTTGTCTATTGTAACTTTTTTTTATCTTTTTTGTAAAAACAAAAGTATTGTATTAATTAATTAAATTTATTTCAATCAATTTGTAATTATTAAAATTAGTAATTTTGGTGTAATTGTTGTGGCTTTTTGTTTCCTATTATGTTAGAAAACTGTTTTTTCCTAATATTTTGTTTCACTTTAAGTGAATCCTGGATTATAATATAATACAATACATGATCTAATACAGTGTTATAAGTTAAACTCTAAGATAAGACAGAAATTTGTTCAACATCAACATTACTGAAAGGAGGAGATCAAAAAACATCCTGAAGAGGGGGCTGTAAACAAGTTAACATAAACATTATAGTGTTTTGTTTTTGGCCAAGGCATGAGATCTTATTCTGAAGGACGGAAATTACGGCACAGAATGTGTGTAAACACCGATAGCAATATCCCAGACCTAAATAAAACTAAAAAAATCCCACAAGTCACCGACTCGGGATAGTAGTGTCTGACTCAGGATAATAGTAGCTTAGTGCTAAAAGCTCAGGCGATAGCGCTCGTTTTACGGCCACAGTAAAACCATTTCGCAAAGAAATAATTCAAACAATATATGGTTAGAAATGTAAGAAATTACACTTCGTTTTAAGACCAGTTAGTTGTCTGAACTCCAGAGACAAACTATGTGATCACCCGTTAAAGACAAAAAAGTCATCGAATTTAGATCAAACCGACCGACTCAGGATACACGTAAGCTAATTAACAAAAAACGAAGCTTCGGAAAACAAAGACTAATCAAAAAAAATATTTGGGTGTAGCAAAAAGCTTAAATTTTACTGATTTAAATTAGTTTGGCCTCCACGGGTCTCTCTTCGGTTCATATATATCCAGGTGCTTTTTTTTACGGCGAGCAGCTTAAACTACAAAATGCCGGAGCGAGATCAGCCACGCCCCCGCGAGCAGACATAGCATAATGGAGGCAGCAGATAGGTAAGTTATTAATCTTAATATCATGAGTTATATGACAAATATCAATTTTGCGATTACGGGAATAAGATATGTTCAAAGAAAGGCAGCAGCATTAGAATGATGTCTGTGACAAAAATAGTCACTTAATTGCCTCCGATTTTTCAATGGATGTCAATAGGGGTCAAGCTTGATGGAGCCAACCTCTACTTCCTATTAGGCACAGACCCGGAAGCGGGCTTGCTATGTCCAGCCCTTATACCGTCAATGCACAGAACACAGAATTGTCTTTGGGTTATGAGGCAGTCGTTCCTCTGTTTAACCAACAGAGGGCAGTGTTCGATCATTCTAGGAGTCTCCGATCAAAGACATTCTTTCGATGTGAAGAAACAATTTGTATACCAAATCGTATTTCAGAAGTGTTATCTCTGTCAGTGTTGGTGCCAGGAAGCCTGGTTTGTCGGTAGATAACACCTCGATCTGTCTTTGAATTGGGACAAAACAAAGTCGTAAATAAAGTTTCCTCCTGGTTTTCTGTCTTTAAACAAAACACCTGGACATTTGTTACTAATTAGAAGGTGGGTGTTTATCAAGGCTTCTTCAGGCTTCTTCAGTTTAAACAAACAGATCTTAAGGGTCTGCAAAAAGTCAACGGCATTAATCTTTAATCCTTGAAGGGTTTTTAATTCCTGGTACGAAGAGAAGGTTGCTATACTCAACATGTGACCAAAAAAAATAGGCTCTGCCTGCCAGTGAGTATAAAAGCAGCTCCACTATGCAAGTTCTCTCAATCCCCTCAGAGAGTGTGCATGACCAGATGAAGACAAAAAGGTTGAAACGTACAAGTGTACTGTCCATGGGCATGCAAACCTAAGAGTTAAAAAGAAAACTAAAAAAGAAAAACACAGAAAAAAAGCAAACCACACACACACAAAAAAAATTGGAAAACATATATAGAAACAGACAATTGCTCTACCAAAGCCAAATTGTAGATATGCAGTATGGTCTGTAGCTTGTTCTGAAAGACACTATGGAACCACAATGTTTGTGACTCAGGTATGTGGGCCTTCTCTCCAGATACTGTCTTGCCCTCTTAACAAGTAAAGACTTCTTACTTACATTTTCATTTATTTATTTAGCTGACGCCAAAGCGACTTACATTGTTCTACGTCGTCTTGCTCAAGGACACAATGACAGTATGAACTGTGGGCAGAGTGGGACTCGAACCGCCTACCTTCCAGTTGAATAACGACTGCTGCCCACTTCACCCAAACATTTGTTTTTCATATCACATAGTGCATCTCTGAACTCCATCTATAGACTTTATATTCCTCTAAGACCTGAACAATTAAATAGAAAAACACAAAGAGGAGGAAGACTTTTTTTATTGTTATGTACTGAAAGTAAGTACAGTAAGCAATATAGTTAAGAGGAAAAATACAGGTAATGAGGATGTCACTTGGGCTCCTCCACTTTAGGCAGAGGTGGCACAGCCTCGTCTCTGTGGGCAGGAAACACCTCCCAGGGCGTGTTTAGGTCAAACTTCCTAAACTCCTGTGCAAGTTCCACCGGCTCAGCTACAACACGTTTTAACTCATCATCATAACGAACCTGTAGGAAAAAATACATATATATGAAATTTTTATTTTGGCTTTAGCTCTTCCTCATAACAAACGAATTGTTACATTTTAATTATGCATAGCTAATGTTTAAGTTTTGATAAAAGTTTCTACCTAATTTCCTTCATTATCTTAACAGTTTTACACCTTAAATAGAGTGGCAAAATAAAGTATATGAACGTTTGGGAATTTCATGGTTTTCTAAATACATTGGATCAAAGGGTAAGGGATAGGGTCATTAAAATGTGATCTGATCTTAATCTAGATCAACAGTATTAAAAAACAATGCGTCTTAAAAAATATCTGATTTTTAATGTCTATATTGAACACACACTCATTCAACATTCAAAATGGCAGTGGAAAAAGTGAACCTTTACATGTTACATGTTACAGGTTACTTTGATTTGTTTAGTGTGCCAGAATAAACCATAGATTGACTGAGCAGGAAACACAAACTGCCAGCTTCTATTTTTCTGAAAATAATGAAATGTTACAGTCATCTTTCTAAATTGGCAGATTGTCCATTCATCCATCTTCTTCCACTTATCTGGGGGCAGCATTCTAAGCAGAGATGCCCAGACTTCCCCCTCCCTAGAAAATTCCTCCAGCTCTGCCGGAGAAATTCCTACACTTTCCCAGACCAGCCACCAGACATAATCCCTCCAGCGTGCCCTAGATTCTGATAGGATGCACCGGAAACACTTCCCGGGGATGGCCTCAAGGGGGCATCTTGAGTAGATGCCCGAGCCACTTCAGCTGGCTCATCTCGATGTGGAGTCCACTGTGAGCCCCTTCCAAGTGAACAAGCTCCTCAACCTCTCTAAGGGAGAGCCAAGTCACCTTGTGGAAGAAACTCGTTTCAGCTGCCTATCTTGGATCTTGTCATTTTGGTCATAACCATAGGTGAGAGTAGAAACGTAGATCTACCGGTAAATCTAATCGGCTGCAAACTGTCCCAGTGCACGCTGGAGGTGCTGGTTTGATGAGGCCCACATGACGTCATCTGCAAAAAGCAGAGATGAGATCCTGTGGTCCCCAAACTGAACTGCCTCCAGCCACTGGCTGCGCCTAGAAATTCTGTCCATAACAATGAGGAACAGGACTGGTGACAAAGGGCAGCCCTGCCAGAGTCTAGCATGCACTGAGAACAAGTCTGACTTACTGCCACCAATGTGAACCAAGATCCTGCTCCGGTTGTAAAGGGACTGTATAGCCCTTAGCAGAGGGCCCCAAATCATCTCACAGGATGCCAAGAGGGACACAGGAAAATGCCTTCATCAAATCCACAAAGCACATGGGAATTGGTTGGGAAAACTCCCATGAACCCTCTAGCACCTTGGAGAGGGTGAAGAGCTGGTCCAAAATTCCTTTGTGACTTGTTGGTGGAACATGTGTGCTATATCTCTAATATTATATCACCTGGAAGATTATACTGGTCTTATCATGAGCTATTTGATCCCATCATAAGCTGTTGATCCACGATCATACCATGCAGAGCCCTCGTACTTTATGAAGCCTAAATTGTCTGATTTATAATATTTCAACCTCCACATATCCAGAGAGTGGGAAGTCCTTTCTGAAGGGGTGTCCTTCAAAGCCATAGTCCGTCAGAATGCGTCTAAGATCCGGATGATTGGAGAAGAATACCCCGAACATGTCCCACACCTACAAAAACACAGTTGATGCTGGTTAAAACATTGTTTCCCTTCTGTTTAAGTGCCTGTTAGTCTATTGCTTGTTTATGTGGATGGAAGTTCAAGTTTCTGATTTTTAGAAGCAATTTTAACAATATGTCTCAAACAAGAAGACTATGTTGATTTTGGGCAGTTTAGTCAGTGTGAAGTGGCACCCTCTGTGTTATTGTGTGTACTACTATAAAAACTATGTCCTGGCACTATCCTGGAAAACTATTGGTATTTACAATTACTATTTGTAAAACAATTAGCGTTATACTAAGATTTGTAAATGTATTTGTACTATTACACATATGTATAAAAAAAACACAGCTAAAGCAGTTATGATTACGCTACCGTTTTGGGTTTTGACTTTGTTTTTCAGAGCCCGGTTCTCCACATTTTATGTCTCAAAGCTCAGTTTCCATCCATCTTTATAATACAATTTTCAGACACATACCTCCCTTTCATACCAGTTGGCAGACTTGTGGACATGTACAGCAGAGTCAACGGGGGTGAGTTCATCTGTGTAGGTCTTCACTCTGATGCGAGAGTTGAATCGGAGTGATAGCAGGTTGTACACAATCTGAAAGAGAAAATATTAAACACAACAGTTTAGCCCAATGCCTTCACAATGTAATCATAAAAAGGGTTTGTAAACATAGGGTGATATGAGAGTGGTAGTAGGTACACACAGGTGAACTACTGTACATATATAGATATCTTTACTAAGAACAAAAACAGCTGCAACAATGTTGAATGTGTCAAATGCAATGACTGTAGAAGGGCTGGACATAAGGAGTGTGACGTCACCCATAGCGTTACGAACTTCGAAAATGAACCCATTTCAGTCGCCATTTTTAGCCGTTGTGGGGGCCGCCATGTTGATTTTTTGGAGCCAGAAGTCCTAATTTGGGCATATGAGCTAGGTTTGAGTGCGCGTTAGCATGGTAACCAGCGAGCCAATCAGAACCGGGCTTGTTGAAAGTTGAAAGTTGAAAGGTGAAATTCCTGCAGATAGCGGCAAAGCCATTGACGGTAGAAGGCGCTGACCAATCTCATCCTCTGTCTTTGCTGCATTTTGACTGCTGGCTAACTTGAGGTAAATGTTATATTTATTTGTAATTCATTTTTTTATTTCTTTAATTTCACTCATAATAACTTGATTTTAATCAACATATAGTATTGAAAGATTTTTTTAAAGTAGGTTAAAAACATTGTTACTTGCATGCGAACATATGCTAGTAGTTAACTGTAATCAGAGCAGTGTTTCCTTTTTATTGCTAAATCTCGTTTTAATTACTAATGGCATTAGTTATTAAAACTAATTGACTTTCTTATATTTAGTTTTTACCCAAATTATGTATAGAATAATATATGGGTAAAACGAAGTGTATTATTAGGTAAGCATTATCTAATTTAATGATTATATCTCCTTTCAGGTCACTATTATTTACCCCTTCTACGGTTATTGGCTACGACAGAGACCTGAGCTAAAACATCTCTGCTCCTTCACTGAGCCCTCTGCTGCTGCTCTACTTCAGGTGAATTTCACTTTTACACCAACATCTACGGTTTTTAAATATTCTCCTGCTTTAGTAAGCACCATGTTGTCATCTTTGTTCTAAAATACATCTACAGCTAGCAATAGTACTAACCTGCTTATCAATAGATAGCCTCGTAATTATAAACTGTATGTTGTAAAAATATATAAAGTAGATCATTTAGAATTATAGTTTCTGTATGATATATATCTTAGCCTAATGATAGTTTTCTTAAAATAGACACATTGCATACATTTTTTAAAAAAACTGGTTATTTAGAAATTGTAAACAAATATGCTGTATTTTTGAGATGGAGTAAATATGAGTTAAACCAGTTTTGATTTTTGTTTTTCAGTTTCCTTACCTGTGCAGCTGCAGGTCAAAGACCTCAGGGGCAACCTGAAAGTTCAAGAAACCCTTCCATCTTTGAGCACTACTTTATCATTACAATTTAATAATACACAAAACAATATGTTTTATGATTTCTGGTTATTTTCCACAATACCTTCTATTGCTTATGGCATTCTAAAATAACACTATAGTAATAAATGATTTAAAGTTTTGTCTGTTTGCTTTCATCTACTTTCACGTTATTTAAAAGTTTCTTTAAAAAGCCTTTTACAAGTTATTAACTCTGTGCACTTAAAAACAAAGTGTATACATTATGTCAGATTCAAGATCTTAAAAAAACAGTTTATATATGCTTTCAAACCTAGAAGCACATAAATGAATGGAGATTGTATTTTGTTTTAAGTTTATTTAAAAAACGCTCAAGTTGTAGATGGACCAGGATGTGATGTAGGATGAAGCTGAGGAAGCCGAGGCTGGGCTAGGTCAACTGTCCAGGAGCAGAGAAGAACAGAGCAGCAGACTGATGACTGGACCTGACTGGACTGGGCCGACAGAAAAGCAGCAGCAGACAGATAACTGTAGAGGAGCGCTGCGAAAACAGAGAACAAAGTAAAAAGTTATGTTTAAAACAAGTCTTGCTGTTGGGCCCGGTCACCTCTGAACACAGTTAATCACAGGAAAAAAAACACTTCACCAGCTCACTGTGTTACTGTGTGTGTAAGAACTGTTTTTAAGAAAATAGTGGACTTTGATTTCATTCATTCATTTTCTACCGCTTTGTCCCGTTAGGGGTCGCGGGTGACTGGAGCCTATCCCAGCAGCTTTGGGCCTGAAGCGGGGTACACCCTGGACAGTGGCCAGTTAGTCACAGGGCTGACATATAGAGACAGACATTGACAGACAACCATTCTCTCTCACATTCATTTACTAGAGACACTTTAGAGTTGTCAATTAACCTTTACATGCATGTGTTTGGACGGTGGGAGGAAGCTGGAGTACCCGGAGAGAACCCACGGTAACACGCGGAGGACATGCAGACTCCTCACAGAAAGACCGGAGTCGGCCGAGAGAATGTTTGAGTCTGCCGGGTTTTGAACTCACGACCTTCTTGCTACGTGCACCCTGGACTTTGATTTGAACTTACATTTTCCTAAATATAATAATTAATGTACAGTACATTTCAGTTAATGTGAAATGTACTGTGTCAGAGATCATGTCTGTCATGTTTAAAACCTGACTTAAACATTTGCCTGTCCACTGTTGTCATGATTTACAGATGATAAATGTACAAATATAAAACTAACACATGCACTTTAGCTACAGTAATTTTCAAGAGATGTATGACTGTAGAGTAAGGAAAGTGTTTTCTAGAGTAAAAAAGTCTCAGAGGTTAGTGGGCACTGCACGTGTAATGTTTAATGTAATGTGTAGTTTAATCTAACACTCACCTTTGTCTGAATATCCTCTTCAAAGTGCTCACACCACAACAAGAGCCTTTCTTCTGATCAGCCTCAGCATCACCTTTAGCCTCAGTTTGACAGCATCACATTTAGGAAATCTGTGAGAGAACAATATCTATTTTAATAAAACAGACATGTGTCAAATGTATTTACCAAAATGACACAACCCAGATCTTTGTAAAAGAGTACATTAAGCCCACTTCTAATTTTGATTATATTATTATGATTATATTATGGCATTTACTGACTTTGCAAACTACACAGTAATTTTTCAGTCAGATACATTTAGCCTTAATATTATCTTACTAAAAACTAAAAAAACATTATGCTTAATTCCTTCCAAATTGAAGGTTAGATATGACCTTATATCATATTATTACCAAGTTTGGTCCAGTGTATCATATTAAGCTATCGTTAAAACGGTGGAGAGCCACCTTCGGGTCTAAAAAACGTATAACAAATGTATATATTCTGACAGTATTTTAAGACATGCAAAAATGTACTCACCTTGAAACTGGAGTGTGGTTCATTTAGTGCAGTTGTACGATGAAAAAGTTACTTAAATTAGCGGAGTTAAATCAAACACAGCTAGCGTTAGCTTTTAGCTCAAAGCAAGCGATCTCCATACATGAACAGCAGCAACTAACAAACTAATTAACAAAAACGAAGACTTACTGGCTAAAAAGTTTCAGAAAACAAAGACTAACTAAAAACAATCTTTGGGTGTAGCAAAAGCTTGAACTTCACTGATTTAAAATAGTTAGGTCTCCACGAGTCTCTCTTCTGATCATATAACGCTATATTCCAGCTGCTTTTTTTACCGAGAGCAGCTTAAAACTACAAAATGCCGGTAGCGAGATCAGCCACGCCCCCACGATCCGACATAGCAGAATAGAGGCATCTGATAGGTAGGTTATTAATCTTAATAGTATGAGTTATGTGACAAATATCAATATAGCAATTACGGGAATAATAAGATTGTGTTCAAAGAAAGGCGGCAGCGTTGGAATGATGACTGTGAGAAAAATAGTCACTTCGTAATTGCCGCCGATTTTTCAATGGATGTCAATAGGGGTCATGCTTGATGGAGCCAACCCCTACTTCCTATTTGGCACAGACCCGGAAGCGGGCTTGCTATGTCCAGCCCTTATACCGTCAATGGTCAAATGTCACAAGGTAACTGTTATTAGTGCACTTAGTGAATTGCTTTCAATCATAAGCTTTTTGAAATAAATCACTTGACCTTACTAGAATGGTAACAAAAACAGAACAAAAATATTAACATCTTTAAAACAAAGTGTTTTTCTATACTTAATCTTCTGTGCAAACTCATACACTAAAGTAAATGTACAGTTTGTGGTATGTAAACAAATAAAAAAAAATCTTTCTCTTCCAACCAAGTATTAATAAAGTGCTTCATCCTTAATGACACCCTTCACAAACACAACAGGTCTAAGCTACAGCTTAAGATTCTGAGCCAGGAAAACAAGCCTGTCAACTGTGTCAGGGTTAAGTGAAGCCCTATGAAAGGTCACAATGTTGCCACTAAAACTGAATATCCTTTCAGATAGGGAGCTAGTGGCTGGCACACAAAGGTACTTTTTGGCCTGGAAACTCAGTGCTGGATAGGCAACCTCATGTTGCTTCCATTTTAGAGGATCTGCCTCACTTTCAATACAAACTGACTAGCTAACTAGAGACTTTATTCTCAATGGCCTCTTGTGGTGTGAAAGGAGTTGAATCTTGCGTAAAAAAAACCTACCTATTGTTTTTTTTTCCTTTTAAATATACAGGTGCTTGTCAGATAATTAGAATATCATCAAAAAGTTGATTTATTTCACTAATTCCATTCAAAAAGTGAAACTTGTATATTAGATTTATTCATTACACACATACTGATATATATTCAAATGTTTATTTCTTTTATTTTTGAGGATTATAACTTACAACTAAGGGAAAATCCCAAATTCAGTATCAGTATTCAGTAAAAAAAAAGTTCAATATTAAAAAAAAAGTTCAATATTAAAAGACACCTGGTGCCACACTTTAATCACCTAATTAACTCTAAAGCAAACGCTGCAAAGGCTTTAAAATAGTCTCTCAGTCTAGCTCTGTAGGCTACACAATCATGAGGAAAACTTCTGACTTGTTAGTTGTCCAAAAGACGACCACTGACACCTTGCAGAAGGAGGGGAAGACACAAAAGCTAATTGCAAAAAGGCTGTGTCCAAGCACATTAATAGAAAGGCTAAATAATGGAAAAGATGTGGTAGAAAAACGTGTACAAGCAGTAGAGATAACTGCACCTTGGGAGGATTGTGAAATTAAAACCCATTTAAAAATGTGAGGGAGATTCAGAAAGAGTTGACTGCAGCGAGAGTCAGTCCTTGAAGAACAACTACACACAAGATGTATGCAAGACGGGTTTCCTGAAGGGGTTTTAGAGCTCTATGAATGGCCTCCAGGACCGCTATATCTTGCTATGTAAAAACAAGAGGTCTTCGGCAATAGCCCTTTCCCGTTCCAGAACCCTCTCAACCATTTGCAGTCGTGATCCTCACTGAGTGGTTGAATCGGTTATCAGCTGGTGAACTGTCAGACCTAGATGGATCTGAACTTTAGCCAAGTATCGATGCTTTTTTTCAGCTATACGAGAAGCTACTCAAAGTTTTTTTGCAGAGAGAAACGACACTGGTGATGCGGGGGCCCTGCATTGTGTCCTGTAAACACATACAATAAACATGTCTGTTATTATCACTTAACTTGTTTTTAAAAATAATGTCTTCAGTATTTAGCTGTAGTTAAAAAAAGTAGCAAGTAAGCAATGAAGCGTAATTAAGCAGGGGAATAAAATAATTTTAAATACAATTACATTGTAATTGTAAGTGTAGACAAATGCATTATTATGAACAATATTTTCACATGCTGCACTCACCAATGGCTAAATGTAGCCTGTGTCCAAAACACTGCATTCTCTGCCACTCTGAGTGATAATGTTTGTTATGGATTGAGTTTCCAAGAAGTGATGACATCTTTGAGTGCCTCTGCAATGTTTTCCTGTGTATGATCCTGGGGAAAGTAGGTAGTTTGCAGGCACGCCGTTTATCTCACGCACACATGTAGGGCATGCGTAAAAAAACAGGTCGCTCCACAGTTATAATAATAGGCGTCATGTTCGTGGCTAAATGACTACAGGCTACAGATTTGGTCATGTTGCCCACTTTTCGCTTCTTCTTTCATAAGGAACACAGCAATTGAAAGCATTTTGCAACGAGGACTGTTTTAGTACAGGAGCCAGAGGGTGAAAAGCATTTGTAGCTATGGTCTATAACAATACATCACCCGGCCCTATTCAGTAGTATCCAGCGGAAGAGGTTAGCTAGAAAGAAGTGGGACAGTGAGGACTGAGTTCCAATTTTCAAATTTTGTGCCTCTAGTCTTGAATCTCCACTACACTGTAAAGCGTATGATCAAGGCTCTTTTTACCATTTTAACCAAGCCGTTGATTTGTATAAAGCCGGGAAAGGTTATAAAATCATCTCTAAAAGTCTGGATGTTCATCAATCCACAGTTAGAGAAATTGTCTACAAATGGAGAGAGTTTGGCACTGTTGCTTCTCTCCCAAGAAGTGGCTGTCCACCAAAAATAAAAAGAGTTCAGTGCAGAATACTCAGAGATAAAAAAGAACCCTAGAGTGTCTGCTAAAGACTTAAAGAAATCACTGGCACAGTCCAATATCTCTGTGCATACATGGACTTTATGTAAAACACTGGCCAAGAATGGTGCTCATGGGAGGACTCCACGGAGTAATCCACTGCTGTCTAAAAAAAAACATTGCTGCACGTTTAATGTTTGCAAAAAGGCACTTGGACAGTCCACAGAACTTCTGGCAAAATATTTTGTGGACTGATGAAACAAAAGTTGAACTGTTTGGGATGTGTGGAGGAAAAATGAAACAGCTCACCAACATTAACACCTCATCCCCGTCGTGAAGCATGGTGGAGGGAGCATTATGGTTTGGGTCTGTTTTGCTGTCTCAGGTCCTGGACAACTTGCAATCATGAATGGAAAAATGAATTCAAACGTTTATCAGTATTTTTTGCAAGAAAAGATGAGGCCATCAGTCAGACAGTTGAAGCTAAAAAGAGGATGGATGCTGCAACAGGACAAAGACCCAAAATACAGAAGTAAATCGACTTCAGAATGGTTTCAGAAGAACAAAATACATGTTCTGAAGATGCTGTGGCATGACCTCAAGACAGCGATTCATGCCAGACATCCCATGAATCTGACTGAACTGCAGCAGTTTTGTAAAGAGGAATGGTCCCAGATTGATCCTGATCAATGTGCCAGGCTGATCTGCAACTATAGGAAACATATTGCTGCCAATGGAGTTTGTTTTGGCAGTTTTGGACCCGTCTTTTAATGATGTATGAGAATTTAGAATGAAAGTAAGTTAGTATAAAGTTAGCTATCCTTTAGCCACAGGCTGCTTTCTGATCTTTAAAAACAGACCAAACAGCAGAATATATTGCTCTCTATCTTCATTTCCTCTGACTCGTCTGCCCGCACGGGAGATCTGCGTCAGGCTCATCTCCTGTTGGCTCGTCTCAGAGCAGAGAAAGCAGCAATGTCCGATTCTCCGTACTCAATAAATAAATACCAGAAGTATTTTCACAAGTGAATGCAGCGTAAACACTGTGCTGCGATATATTGCAGCACGAAATACTATTTTCACATACTGGTCGATAAATTGTCTATTGCGACAGGCCTACACTAGAGCTGCAACTAATTTCAGTCAACTAATCTAACAATAATTTTTTCGATTAGTCAACTAATCTAATGATTATTTTATTTATCATTATTTATTACAATGTTTAATATGATTACAATCTTAATTGTATTTCAGAGAGTGTAATAAATTTGTCATTTTATTATTTAAAAAAAAAAAAAAGCATTTTAAACTATTTAACTAAAGCAAAACTTCATTATTAATTCCGTACTTCTGATTATGTTTTATTTAATTGGTTTGTCCTAAAAGTAAACAAAAATTGTAATAATAGTTATACAGATGGCTTGTCAGTTTGAGGTCGGAGAGCGGCAGGATGTTTTCTTCTGAGGTCCTTGTGCGTTGCAGTTGTGCTGCCGGGGAACGCCATTTTAGGACCATTAAGGACCATTTTATTTAGCCTCTGTTTAAAGTATTCCCATACTTTTGTGATAGATTGGAACTTTCTTTATTCCCAGGAGCACAAGCCGCCATTACGCAAGATGACTATAAACAATGTGACGTGTCGACGCATTTTACGCACATCAATGTATTTTTGGGGTTGATGTAATCAATGACGTTGATGCGTCATTGATGCGTCATTGCAGCACTAACCTACACACACCATACAGCGAAAACCTTTTGGAATTTCATGGTTTTCTGAATAAATTCATCTTAAAATGTGATTTGATCTTTATCCAAGTCAAGGGTATTGACAAACATGTGTCTACAAATAATTATACAAAAGATTTCTGATCTTTCATGTATTTGTTGATAACAAGCAAAAAACTTAAATGCTTATGGAAAAAGTATGTGAACCCTTGAGTTAATGACCTCAAAAAAGCTAATTGGACTATTAGCACACCTAGAGTCTTGTTAAGATAATACGTTTGGCGGTGTGGACTACAGCTACTTTGACTGATAAAAAACCTCAAACCTTTGGAGTTTGCTTTGCACAAGAAGAACATGCTAATGCCTCGCAAAATAGCTTTCAGAGGAGCTACAATCAAGAACTGTTGCTTTACATAAAGCTGAAAAAGGGTTACAAAGTTATTTCAAAGACTTCAGAAATTCACCAGTCTAGAGTTAGAAAATCTACAAATGGAGATGTTTTGTGACTGTTGCTACTCTACCAAGAAGTGGGCACCCAGTCAAAATGACCACCAAGTGCACAACAAACATTTGTTTATAAAGGTATAGAAACAACCCCGAATGACAGCCAAAGATTTTAAGGCCTCATTGGAACTTGCTAACATCTCCGTTTATGAGTCTACAATATGTCAAAGACTGAACAAGCATGGTATCCACGGCAGGACACAACGAAGAAAGCCACTGCTTAATAAAAAAAAAAAAAAAAAAAAAAAAAACATTGTTGCACACCTGAAATTTGCAAAAGAGCACATTGACACTCCACAGCAGTGTAGGTAAAATGTTTTTGTGGGCTGATTAAACTAAGCTTAAACTATTTGGAATTAGTGGTTGGGTGAAGCCATTTATTGTCAAACATCTGTGTTTACTTGACAACAAAATTCCCCAAATGACCTTGATAAAAAGTTAACATACCCTGGTGCTTTTGAACTGATAACATGCACACAAGACAAAAACAAGTTTGAGTGGCCACTAAAGATAACCATCTTCACCTGTGATCAGTTTGCTTGTAATCAGTGTGTGAATCCCTCATGTAAACTTTTGATCAGGGTCATTTGAGAAGTTCCTGTTGTCATTATGATTTGTTTGACAATTAATGGCTTCACCTAATCAACTATGAGTGTTATCATTCATATTCTCTGAAAGATTTATCAACAGGCGGTTGTGCGTACACCAGGATTGGCTTGGTACGCAGTTTCATAAATCCCATGCTCGCTTTGTTGGACGGCCACTTTTACACACAGATCTCACATTTCACATAATAATAATAATAATTGATTTATATGGCACTTTTCAAGGTTCTCAATGAGCTTTACAGAGTCATTCACTCCACAGTCACACACTGGTGGTGGAGATGTGGCAGCCACTTTGCGCCTACAGACTCTCCAACCTCCTCACACATTAATACACCCAAGAGCTGTGACACTGGAGGCAAGGTGGGTTAAGTGTCTTGCCCAACAACCTTCCAGTTAAAAGACGACCGCTTTACCACTAAGCCCCTGCACCCATTTTTATGCAACTTTGATAAATGAAGGCCAGTGTGTCCTCCACTTCAAAAGTCACTCTAGTCTCCATCTTTGCATGTCCGACAGCTGTCAATAAATCCATCACTGCAGGTCTCAGGTGCAGGCACCCCATCTAAGCACCACCCTTCGTTTATCCCCCGTCTCTGCTGGGCCCTGCCCACTTTTCAATTTACTTACACGTTAAGCCATTGACTCGCAACCAAAAGTCAGTTTATCCACTTCTCAAACTTCTCTGACTAGCTGGTTTCAGCATTGCTGTTATTATTACAATGACTCAAGCAGCAGCAGACGGCTTATTCAGACAAACTGCTGGGCCATGTCGGCAGACCGATTGCTGCTAAATAAATTGGTTATTCTAGCCTTCACCATATTATGTGTTAAGGACATATCCACCACTGCAAGGTCTATCACATTCTCAAACTCGCCTAACAGCACCAGATGAGTACAGCTGAAGAACAGGTTCTTGTTAGAGTTAAACAGGTTTGCTTTATTTCTCTTCATTTCCACCAAAACTGCATCTTTTGTATCCTTAACCATCAATTAAGAAGCTGGATATGTGGTTTATATTCACCTCAAAGCGGTTGGTTCGTGTGGGCACATCTACTGCTGTGAGGTCTATCATGTTCCTGAATTGAGCGTTGGTATGATCTCTGAGGAACGTCAGAACTGGGATCACTCCATCTGGATGGATCATCATCTCCAGCTCATTGTAACAGGTCACCTATGCACAAATACAATAGGTAGAATGGAAATATAACACAAATTAAAGTAATATTCTTATAAAAAAATAAAATCAATGTCAATCTCAATGATATAGCTATGGACATTTTTATTTGCTATACACACAGATCAGTGAGGCACAGTTTTAAGGTCACCACCCAATTTAATAAAGTGTGTGGCCCACTTTTTCTGTTCTCTGCTGCATGGAGCAGAGTTTAAAGTTAATTCATTTAGTTTTCAGATTCTGTGATGGTTCTGCAGATGTTATAGACAGACAATGTTTTTTTTATCTCATTTATTTATCATTTCTGGTAATAACTGCAAATGATTAGGCATAAGTATGTTGCCATTTTATTTGAGAAGGACATTAAACAAAAGTTATACATCACTTTATGGCCACGGTATTTAGGTATCCTTGGTTAATATGTTTATCAAGGTTGTATGAATGCTGATCCTAAATGTCTCATGAGCCTCACAGTGATCTGGTCGCATTGTGGAGCCCTGTGCACAGCTTGACAAGAAGCATTTTTAAAGACTATCTTTTTTGTTGTTGCTGTGTTTCACACAGATGCACACTCATGTTCCTCCTTCGATACTCCACTGAGTGGAGGCCATTACATAATTTAAACAGTAGACATTCGTTTGTGCAGTTGTCAACTCAGTCTCCTTCCCCTGCTGTGTGTGTCGCCATGTCATCACGTGACTCAGCGGCACAAGTAAAAAGAGCAGGAACAAGACCAGCAAGTGCCATTTTACTGCAGTTTTGCAACACATGTAAAATGCCTACCTGCTGCTGTGATATCATAAACTCACACAAACTCAAATACAAACAAAAATTGGATCAATGAAATCAACGAGCTGCAAAAACGACAACGGAGGAGGAGAGAGACACGAGTACAGGAGTCACTAGTCCTTTCAGTGGCCAAGAATAACCAGGTAGCTCAGGTAGGCTACTTGTAATAAACAAGAATGTTTATTTTGAAACACTGCCTGTGTCGACTGCGTCACCT
Organism: Neodontobutis hainanensis; assembly: GCA_024349245.1. Classification (NCBI taxonomy): domain Eukaryota; kingdom Metazoa; phylum Chordata; class Actinopteri; order Gobiiformes; family Odontobutidae; genus Neodontobutis; species Neodontobutis hainanensis. The sequence goes on from JALDNG010000096.1 coordinate 73,919, forward strand.
TCTGTTGTGCAGTATTTGAATGAGTGAATGAACGGTCATGATGTAAGTAAGACAGCCCCTTATGTTTGCGTAAATTAGATCCTAGCTGATTGAGAAAAAAATATATTTGTTGTTGTATTGTTGATTGATTTGTTTATTGGGGAACTAATTCACTGTTTCTTTTAGCTCTTACAGTGGTTATGTGCATATGGCAAATAAAATCAAAGGGGTGCACGAGTACCACTTGTACACTGTATTCATTCACCTGGGACGCTACACTACTATTTAGGCTATGTTCTGTCATTTAATATAAGAATTATCCTTAAAAATGTGATGAATATCTGTCCCAGTATAAAAAAAAATTAATAACAAAACAAATGTTTTCTGATGCTGTTTAGTCTGAGTCTGATGCAATTTAGTTTCTTTCAGAGATGGTAAATGGTAAATGGCATGCATTTATATAGCGCTTTCCTGCACCCTTCTCGGGCACCCAAAGCGCTTTACATCGTGCTTCCAATCACCCCATTCACACATATCCACTCCTGGGGCAGACAGAGAAGGGGGCTGCCACACAAACGGCGTTCAACCTTCTCCTACCACCACCAAACACAACTCCACAGTCACACACATTCATACACCAGTGCTACATGGGAGCAAGGTGGGTTAAGTGTCTTGCCCAAGGACACGACAGTATGAACTGTGTGGAGAGCGGGAATCGAACCTACTACCTTCTGGTTGAAGGACGGCCGCTCTACCACTGAGCCACTGCCGCCCTGTGATGTCTGATGCCATTTGAGGAAGTCCTATAATGTACACTGTACAGCTGCACACGTCAATGACAGACACCATAAGAATTCAGCGTCAAACCTGTACTTGTTGAATGAACTTGGGAAGCATCTCAGCCACATATTCCCCAAATGCTGCCAGCTGACTCTGGACTACAGTGTCGGCAGGACGGGTCGTGGCTGGACAGGGACAAAGACACAGCGAGTTAAGAATTATTTGGAATTTCCCACCACTACTACTTGTTTAAAAACCCACGTTTATTTTCTGAGCTTTGTTTTCGAGCCTGATGCTGGATTAAACATGGGGACTGCCTCACAACTGAAAACACAAGAGAAACTTATTAAGACAATTTGTTATAGCCACATAAAGTATAAACAGGTAAATGGGGAACAAAACTTTAGAAATTTTTATACATTATGAAAAAAAAAAATGTTGTTTGAATCAAATATAGGCTTTAAAATAAATAAATTTCCTGTACAAATGTGCCAAAGCAATACATTAAAAGCATTAGCCACAAGCCAACACACTTCTGAGACATACACATGGACAGGTTCATGGATGAGGTGCAGTCATTTACAGAACCTGAAATTAATCCAGTAAATTGAAAGACAAAGCAAAAACAAACAAAAGCATATTTCCCCTATTTTTCCAATATTTAAATCGGAATTTTCTCAGGCAACTAACTTTGAGTGTTTAGTCAGTCTTTAAATTTTAAAATCAGTAAAGAATAATAATAGTTATAAGATTTATGAAGTTAAAGCCTAAATCTTCTTCAAAGCACAACCATCCTCGGTCTTTGCGTTAACATTAGCATTAGCTGGAAGGTCAACCATATCTAAACTAAAGATTCAGTTATATCGTATCCGAGATAGTAAACTTTGAAAAAAGCCATTGTTGCGTGAGGGGACGCTATAAATATATAGCGACTTTTCAATCGATATGAGCTTTGATTTACCATTTAAATTGCGTCCAATTCCTCCTCTAACAAAACGCAAAAACGAAACCGCCATCTTAACGGACTCCGGATTCTTCTTCTTTTAAATGGCCTCTTCTTTTAAATGGCCGGTTGCAACCAACAGTCCAGTTGCATACCGCCACCTACTGTACCGTCTTGTAAATCAGGGGGATAGTAGTTCAGTTACAATCTAATTATCGTGTTGGGGAAAGGTGAAGAAGGGAAGAGGGGGTGGGGACAAACCAATAAGCCTATACCTTGTTATATAACCCTGTGTTTTTTTAAAACCCCATCAGTGCCCTACTTTGCTCCCAATCTCCTTTACCCAGAATACCTTGTAAACTCCATCCCCTTTCTAGTTTGTACAATTTATCTTTGAGTACTTGTCTCTGTGCCTTGTATTTCCTACACTCAATTAAAACGTGTTTGAGAAATGTCAAACTCAGATATATATATATGCCTGCCCGCATATGACCTGACACTGAATCTTTTGAGCCAATTGTATATATATATTTAAATAACTGTAATAACTAGTCCTTATATATTCTTCTTTTTTCAATAAGACTTGTACTTACATCTGGCACAGGGACTTCTCCCCATACCTTTACAAGACAAATAATTCAATAACTTACTCCGTATTGCTCCACTACATTGTTAATATTCCATCCAAAACCTTTGCACTTCTGTGGTAATTATTCCCAATAATTATTAAGCACACTAGTTACAGGCTGCTCTGTCCCAATTTAACCCAAAGTACTCGGGATAACTTAATGGGTACTCTCCCGCTTCCACTAACAAGGCATGGATTGGTGTTGTTTTAATTGCCCCAATACTAATATGAATAGCTCTGTACTGAATTCTGTAAATTTTAACTCTGAAGAGAGTTAGCTGCTGCTCCATATACAACACACCCATAGTCTGTACATGACCGGATCAAAGCCCATGTGTTCTCCAAAGACATTTTCCATCAAACCATAATCCAAGGTTCTTTAACTCGTTCAATACTTTGTCCATAGATTTTCAAATAAACATTTCCTATGCTCTCTTTATAGTAATAATCATATCATATAATCAACACATTTTACTTACAGACATCTTGAAACCCCATTTATATGACAAATCTTCTACTCTATCAATTGCTCCCTGGAATGATTTTACAGCATGGTTGACACTAGTAGACCTCTTCCAAACGGCCCCATCATCTACATCATCTACATACAATGCAGATCCAATACCACTGTCAACATGTCAACATTCACAGATAAATCATTCATCATAATATTGAACAGTATTGGACTAATTCAACTGCCCTGGGTAATTCCATTTGAAATACTTTACTCATCTGATATAGCATTAACCACTTTCACTCTAAAGGTACGATGAGACAGAAATTCAAGTACCCAATTATACAGTCTACCCTTAAAATCAATGTTTTCCAATTTGATGAGCAATCCTTTTCGCCACATTGAATCATGTGCCTTTTCAATGTCAAAATTAACAATCACCATTGCTTCTTTACTATTGACAGCCTTTTCCACTTTATTACTGACTTTCACAAGCACATATGTTGTTACCCTACCCCTTCTAAATTTGTTTTTACGAGGGTGGAATAGTCCTTTTTCCTCCAGATAGTATGATAATCTACCAACAATAACTATTTCCATCAATTTTGCTAGGTGTGATGTTAGGGCAATTGGTTGGTAATTTCCAGCATCTGTCGAATTATTCCAGGTTTACTGAATAGTAAAATTATAGATCTTTTCCAGCTGGCTGGTATTTTCCCTTCATTCTATATTATAGTAAATAGAGTACAAACACTTTTTAGAGACTCATCAGAAAGCCTCATTGTCTAAACATTGCATAACATACAGTAGCTGATCCTGTCCAGGAATTGAGAACCCACTTCCATAAATGGCTTTTTCTTTGTTGTATCCATATTTTCCCTCAGAATTTTTCCTTACTCCTTTCTCTATTGTTCTGACCCAAATGACTACCACTGTGTATGCCCGCAATTGTCTTGCCTAACAAGTCAGCTTTTTCCTTAATATTAACTGCACAGTTACATTCGTTCACTAGAACCGGTATACTGATATATTGTTTTTTACTCTCCTGATCATTACCCAGACCTCTCTTAACTGTATCTCAGGTCCAATAGATGAACAGAAATGTCTTCAGGACTTTCTTTTGACCACTTTATCACTCTTTGCCATAGCCCTTTTTCTTTGATAATCAACAACAGTGTCTTCTTTACAGTACTTATTTAAATATCTACATTTACATTTATTCATTTAGCAGACGCTTTTATCCAAAGCGACTTTGTCACAGGCCGGCTCATAGCCTGTGGCAAAGAATGAGGGGACACAAACAACAAGGGTAGGCCAATCAAAAGTATTTATTAATTCAACTCAAATGAAGAACTGTAACAAAGAAAAGGAATGGGGTGTGAGTATGGATGCCTGGATGTGTGAATCTGTATGTGTAACATGCCTAAAGTGCAAACCTAAAGAGAACCACAAAACAACATAACTAACCAAACCATACCTGGTGTCAGACAGAGAGCGCCAGAGAGAGCGAGAGAAAGGTTAGCTGGTGGTTTAAATACCTGAGCCCAGGTGGCTCCAATTACTCACGACCCTCCTCTGCCAGGAGGAACCGCCCCTACCAGGCAGAGGAGGGGCCGTGACACCCCCCTCCTTAAAATGAGGGTCCCACCCTCAACTAAAAAAAAAAAAAAAGTTCCCCTGAACCAAAATGAATACCAGTCACGGCTCCTAGTGGTCACCTGTGTCCCCCAGTTGACTGTCTGCTCGGCCAACTCAGCAGCCCTGGAACCTAGGGAGCAGTTTAAGAGGAGGAAGTAGAGACAACCAACAGGGGCAAACAGAAGAAAATTAATTTAAAGGAGCACGGGACAAAGCATCAGCAATGATATTATCCTTACCCTTCATGTGCTTAATATTAAGGTTGTATGGCAGTAAAAACAAAACCCAGCGCTTCAAACGCTGGTTGGGATTTTGCAGTGACTTCAGAAAAATAAGAGGGTTGTGGTCAGTAAACACTGTTAACGGGATCAACACAGAACCAACATAGACCTCAAAGTGCTGTAAAGCCCAAATGAGACCTAATGCCTCTGTTCCGCCCTGCGGCGCGTAGTCATAGTTACTAGTCAGATCTGTTTAGTGCCGGACTTGTTTAGTGTCCGACCCGTCAGCACCGCACAAAAATAAGTAACGTCTGCTTCATTACAGAGTTTGGTCAGATCTTTGTCTGTAAGTAGTTACGCGTCAACATTGTAATTTAATAAGCAATATACATGTCTACTTTCAATAACATGTTTATGTTTGTGAATGTATCAGTTTTCTCATTTTACGTTATCAGTTGAAGCCGTTGTTCCCTTTCGAGGGAACTCGCACTGCGTCGGGAAACCGACACTATGGGGAACGCCTTCGGCGTGACGGCTCTGAAGTATGAATGAAACTAGACCAATCCTGATTGGTGCAACGTAATGCCGTGAGTACGTGCGGCGTGCGGAAGTATAAAGGCGCCGGCTCACCACGGCGCTAGTTTTTCGCTCTTCAGACAATTGCTCGAAGTGTGTGTTAGAGACAATAGACCGTGATCCTTAGACAAGAAATGACGAGTGAACAGCTCAGACAGTGTGTGTACCCCTGCCCTCGGTAAATGTCACGGGCAGGGACACGCACGCCATGTGTGTGATCTGTTTGGGAGTGCAGCACGCTCGGTCAGCTCTCGAGAGAGCTGGCTGTGGGCATGGTGAGGCGCCCCCAGCGGGCAGGTCCCGCGTCCGCCGAGGCGGCGCGGCGGCTTAGATCGTGGGGGTGGCAGCTGGAACTAGTTGATGAGACTGCTGAGGCATTGTCTCAATCACCAGACAGTTCCAAGGCCCGTTCTCCCCGAAAAAGGGGCTGGAGCTATCCACATCTGAGGAAGTGGATGTGCTCAGCACCGAGGCGGGTGACGCTGAGGCTCACTCGTTTCCTCATTTGCCCGCTAAATAAGACAGAAAGAAATCTGAGGCCCGTCCTCCTCGTGCAGAAGGCCGCGATGAGGCTTCTTCTGCACGAGGAAAGGGTCCGGGGCTTGAGCTGTCCACATCTGAGGTTGTGGATGTGCTCAGCACCGAGGCGGGTGACGCTGAGGCTCACTCGTCCCCTCATTTGCCTGCTAAATAAGACAGGAAAGGGGCCGGGGCTGGAGCTATCCACATCTGAGGAAGTGGATGTGCTCAGCACCGAGGCGGGTGACGCTGAGGCTCACTCGTCCCCTCATTTGCCCGCTAAATAAGACAGGAAAGGGGCCGGGGCTGGAGCTATCCACATCTGAGGAAGTGGATGTGCTCAGCACCGAGGTGGGTGACGCTGAGGCTCACTCGTTCCCTCATTTGCCACCGGCCCCAGCCATCATTAAAACTCCGCGTGCAGAAGCCAGCGATGAGGCTTCTTCTGCACGAGGAAAGGGTCCGGGGCTTGAGCTGTCCACATCTGAAGTTGTGGATGTGCTCAGCACCGAGGCGGGTGACACTGAGGAAAAGCGCAGAGAAAGATCAAGCGGGGTTTGCCAATTTTCACAGCTGACTGTGAGCACTGTGAAGCACTCCCCGGCAGAGTGCTGCGCTCCCGCCTGGCCGTGTTTGACGGGGCCGGCCAGGCTTGAGCTCCCCGCGGGGCGGGCCACGCGTCCGCCGAGGCGGCGAGGCGGCGTAATGCGCGGGGATCGCAGCTGGAACTTGTTGGTGAGATTGGGACTGCTGAGGCAATTCCCAATCATCATCAGACAGATTTGATGCCCTTCCTCCACGTGCAGAAGCCTTTGATGACGCTTCTTGCACGAGGGAGGGGGGCGGTGCTTGAGCGAGAGAGAGAAGAAAATCCTCAGCACTGTGGCGGATGACGCGGAGGTTTACTCGTCACCTCACGTGCCCGCTTAGGAGGAGCTCATTGAGGCGGTGCTTTCTGCAACACAGAAGCACGACAAAACAAATAAAGGGAGGTGTTTGGAAGGCCAGTGACCTCCCTCCCGCTGCGGGGTCTTCAACTAAAAAACCCCGGTGCCGCCCACCAAGCCGTGCAGGGCATATGGTAGCGGCAGGTCGGGCAGGGGCATGTCTGCATTTGGTAATATATTGCGGGCATGCCAGGCCGACCTGGTAAAGTCGGGGATGAGGGCGAGACAGTCACACCTGAGGAGGTGGCTGAGCTCCGCAGGGCGACGGATTTGTCTCTCCGGGTTACCAGGAGGTTCCTGGTGGCCACGGGGGGGCATTTAGGAAAGGTTTCCTCCTGTGTGCTCCTCTTTCGCCTTCTGGCCTGCTCAGCGACGCCGGTTTTACGGTCGTCGGCAGGGTTCGGGAGGCGAGGAGGAGGGCTGCTGCGTCCCTGCAGTTCATCCCTCGCCGCTCCAAGCCAAAAGGGCTGATTCTAAAAGGACCGGCCCCAGCCATCATCGAGCTCCTCAGAAGGCGTCGCCAGAGCCTCTCCGCATGGAGCACGGCAGTAGAGGCGGCGTTCGCACAAAGCCGGTTCAGCAGAAGGGCGACTCGAGGGCCGTCCTTCAGGCTACGAAGGCTTTGGGGAAGAGGTCCTGGCTGTACAAGGACCTCTGAGGGCTGCCCCGGGGAGAAGCGGCTGAGACCGTTTTTCTATGCGGAGCCCTCTGGAAAGGTGATGTAAGGCCCACCCGTCTATGACGCTTTGGGCCACATCAGTTTCCAGCGCGCACACGACCTCGATGGCGTGCGCACGTCGAACAATAATAGATGGCTTTTCCCTGCCAAGCGGCCACTTCAGGGGGGTCAAAAACAGTATATTCAAACACCCGAGGTCAGCCCCGAGAGGCTGAGTTCATTGGGCAGGCTCGGGTTAGGGAGCAGGAAGTACACTTCCTTCTGGTACAGGAGGCATGGGTTCCTCCGTCAGAAGGGGAGGTGGGGCTCTACAGCCGGTACTTTATAATTCCCAAAAAAAAAAAAAAAAAAAAAAAAAGGGACAAAGGTCCACGTCTGAAATTAGATCTGAGGTATTTGAACTGGTCTCTGAGGAGGTTCAGGTTCAAAATGCTGGAAGCAATACCTATTATCGTGAACCAAAACCGGTCTGAGGACGGGTTTGCCACGATAGATCTGAAAGACGCATACCTCCACATTTCTATTATCATTAGTCCTTTTTACAAAAGGAAGTTCCTAAGGTGTAGCTTTCAAAGGGGGCTAAGCATTCCAGTATCGGGTTCTTCCATTCGGCCTAGCTCTCTCCCCTCGCATGTTCACCAGGTGCATGGATGCAGTCCTGGCTCCATTCAAACTCCCGGGCATTCGTGTACTGAATTAGATCGATGACTGGCTCATTTGGACCCAGTCTTGAGAAATGGCAGGGCGGCATTGAGATGTTGTCCTTGGCTTTATTTTAGAGCCGAGGGTTGAGACTAAAGACGGAGAAGAGAGTGTTGAGGTCCTCCCAGAGGACCACGCTCTGGAGCGGTGTGGGACCCAATGACAATGCATATGTCACCCAAACGCATCAAGAAAAACCATACTGGCGTTGGTCTCCAGTATAAAGCTAGGCCGCAACATCACTGCAAAGCAGGTTTAAGGACTGCTGGGGCTCAGGGCCCAACGTAACATATATTGGACCGCTATATATGAGACCCCTGCAGTGGTGGCTGAAAGCCAAGGGGGTGGTCCCCGAGGGGGACCCATTCAGGCTGTTCAGGATAACACGCAGATCCCTTCGTGCCCTGTCAACCTGGAAGACGACTTGGTTTCTGGCCCAAGGGCCAGTGCGGGGAGCGGCATGTCACCGGGAATCCGTTTCGACAGACGCCTCCCTCACTGGGTGGGGCGCGGTCATGGACGGCCTCTTTTCCCAAGGTCTGTGGCAGGAGCGTGTTCTATAGCACAGAAACTGCCTGGAAATGTTGGCTGTGTCCCGGTACACTCCGACGATATGTCGGTGGTGGCGCACCTAAACCATAGAAAAAGGGGTCTGAGATTGCGCGTTTTTACAGACTGGCGCATCAGATCCTCCTATGGTCCCAGGGTAAATAATCGCGTTCATCAGAGGGATGTACGTTCCTGGGGACCAGAATTATGGAGCAGACATCCTGTCGAGGCAGGGGCTGAAAGGCAAGGGAATGGCACTTCATCCAGAGGTGGTGAAATCTATGCGACAGGTATCCCTGTCAAAAACATTGTGTGTTTTCCTCACGCATCCAACCCTGCAGGTTTTGGATGCCATGGTTCCAACGTAGCTGAGGCTGCATCTGTGTGCAGTTTCCCCGATGGCGCTGCTCCCGGGAGTTCTAGAGAACACTGCAGACGGGCCCCCCATGGCAGATCCCTTCGAGGAGGGTCCTGCCATCTCAGGCCCCAGCCAGAGAGCTGGAAGCTTTGAGTCTGGCCCCTGAGGGGGCTCAGTAATTATAAGATGGCCCGCCTGTAGGTGTAGTAGAGATCATACTCAGTTCCAGGGCTTCTTCCACAAGAGGGCGGTTAGAAAAGAAGCGGCGTGACTGCAATTGGGGCATTTCACGCCGCTATAAGTGAGGGGCCTCTGAGGAGGCACTCTTCGGTCGTACGCTTCCTTCGTGGTAAATGGAGGATGAGACCTGCAACTCATCCCAGAGTCCCAACGTGGGACTTGGCGGTGGCACTGGAAGGGTTGGCTGAGGCCCCCTTCGAGCCACTGAAATAGACGACATATCGAATTCTGGCGTTTAAGGTGGCGCTGCTCCTTGTGGTTACCTCGCTTAAGAGGTTGGGAGGGACTTCAGGCCCTGGCTATAACACCAATTGGCCTGGAGTCTGCCCCCAGAGGGGTTCAGACCATCTTGCATCTGAGGCTGTGCGGCCTACGGTCTTGCAGGTATTGCATCCTCCGCGTGCGTGTCGGCTGAAGAAGCGAGACTTCATTTGCTCTGTCTGGTCAGAGCACTGCAAACCTATTTGCGTAAGTCTTCGCAGTGGAGAAAATCAAACCAACTGTTAGTGTGATTCGGGTCTCCTAAGAGGGATCTGACCGCAACTGAGCAGACGGTCAGTTCATCTCCCTGAGGCGCCAGGCGCTAGGGTGCTTTCGTCCTAAGGGGGGCATGCACTCCAGCCTCATAACCTAGATTAGGCATGGATCGGTGTGGCGTAGTGGGTATTTCGTTCCCCATAGTGTCGGTTTCCCGACGCAGTGCGAGTTCCCTCGAAAGGGAACGTCTCGGGTTACGTATGTAACCCTTGTTCCCTGAGAAGGGAACGAGACACTGCGTCGACCGGCCACGCCTCCCCATGCCCGGGAGCAATTGCTTCATCGCGAAAGACTAGCGCCGTGGTGAGCCGGCGCCCCTTTTATACTTCCATTACGCCGGGACGTACAACGGCATTACGTTGCACCAATCAGGATTGGTCTAGTTTCATTCATACTTCAGAGCCGTCACGCCGAAGGCGTTCCCCATAGTGTCGGTTTCCCGACGCAGTGTCTCGTTCCCTTCTCAGGGAACAAGGGTTACATACGTAACCCGAGACGGTTTTTTCTAATGCGTGTTGCTAATGTCTTTATCTGGCCAGCAGAGGGCCTCCGCGATACGTTTTAGTGTAATTAGTGGGTTTGTTTACTTCTGTTTATATAAATTTAGCGTGTGTAACAGTGACATTGAGAAACTGTCAAGGTTGTTTAATTTCTATACATAAAGAACACCTGTAGTTTATAGAGTAAAAGTGTTAATATAGACAATACTGTGTAATCTTGTTGCTAGGTAACTGTATACTTTCTTTAAAAGACACAACAGATGTTACATTTTTGTAATGTTTATTTTCTGTTTATTCTTTCAGTCTTACAAACTTAAATGGAGAAAAATTTAAAGAAATAAAACTGAGGAAAGATGAATACTTAAACCCTCAACAACACTTCTGGAGTTTTTCTTCATTGCTGTTATCTATCTGTCTAGCCGTATAAAGCAGATGCCATACTGCGAGGGCAGAATAGTAAGAAGACAGTAATACACCAAGTTCATCACGAAGCACTTCAACACTGAATTTAACATTGCTGACCCATCGTCATCTAAGCAACCAGAATGGATGACCGGAGTAACACAGAAAAAATACATCAGTCCGTGGTGACTAGATCCATCGCCCAATCAAGCAGCAAATCATCAACGGCGAGCTCTGCTGCACTCAGAGCTCGAGCCAGAGCAGAAGCTGCCCGCGTACAGGTTTCATTCGCTGCAAAGGAAGCGGAGATGATGGTCGAAGAGGCAAAATTAAAAGCAAAAATGCACATTCTAAAGAAAGAAAAGGAAGCAGCTACAGCCACCGCAGAAGAGACAGTGTTTGTGGTTGCTGTGGAAAATGCAGAGCTAGACTCTCGTCATGACATCGACCTATCACTCTCACCATCCAACACTGCCCAACGAACAAGGGAGTATGTTTTGCAACACAGCTGTGGTGCATCTGAACACAAATCTATGCATACATATTCACCATCTGCAGTTGAGAAAATCAAACAAGAAATGAGTAACCTCAGAATCAACGCTCAAGATACTCACCTAGCTCCTAAATATGTGGAATCTCAACAATCAATGAACGCCACACAACATAATCCTAGAAACGTTCCTCCTGTGCAGACACAGGAAAAGAGACATTCAGATTCACCTGTAGATTCAACATACCTGAGACAGATAACACATCAGAGGTGGGACCCTGACAACTCTGTAAAACACACAGCAGCCATGACAGATGTCGCAAAATACCTAGTACGAAAAGAAGTAGTCACATCTGGTTTAACAGAGTTTGATGATCACTCGGAGAACTATTGGGCATGGAAAACGTCCTTTCAAAACGTCATTGATGAACATACCTTATCTCCAAGAGAAGAGCTAGACCTCTTGATTAAATGGCTCGGGCCAGCGTCTAAGGAACAAGCAAAGAGAATCCGAGCCATACACAGCCACAACACAGCTGCGGGGCTAAACATGGTTTGGCAGAGACTAGAAGAGACCTATGGAACCCCAGAGGCAGTTGAACATTCACTTCTGAAGAGGATTGAGGAATTTCCCAGAATTTCAAACAGAGACAATGTGAGATTAAGAGAGCTTGGAGACCTGTTGCTTGAACTTGAATATGCAAAAGAAGGAGGATACCTCCCTGGACTTGTGTATCTCGATACGTCACGTGAAGTGAACCCCATATTAGAAAAGCTCCCATTTAGTCTCCAAGAAAAGTGGATTTCCCAAGGGTCAAAGTACAAAGAATACAACCATGTTCCCTACCCACCTTTCACCTTCTTTTCACAGTTTATTCGTTCTGAAGCTAAAATCAGAAACGACCCTAGCTTTATGATATCTCAAACTCACTACTCAGGCTCAACCAAGACAGAAAAACCCACAAGATACAACAATAGAGAACCAGTGTCTGTGAGGAAGACTGGCGTGTTTTCAGACACTAAAGCAGCTCTTACAGGCCTTGGTGAGAAAGGAGCTACAGACCCAGACCGACTATGCCCCTTGCATAACAAGCCTCACGCACTCAGAAAATGCCGCACCTTCCGCAACAAGCCTATAGAAGAGCGTAAAACCTACCTTAAAGAGAAGAACATCTGCTTCAGGTGCTGCAGTTCGACCAAACATAGAGCAAAGGACTGTGATAAAGAAATAGTATGTAGGGAATGTGGCAGCAAGACTCACACATCAGCTTTACATCCTGGTCCAGCGCCTTGGTTCTCAGAAGTACCAGCAGATCAAGGCGAGGAGGAAGAGGAGACCCATGAGACTCCTCCTGGAACTACCCCTGCAGTAACAGCAAAATGCACAGAGGTTTGTGGAGGAAACGCCAACGCAAAATCCTGCTGCAAAATATGTTTAGTTAAAGTCTGCCCAGATGATCATCCAGAAAAAGTAATTCAGACATATGTGGTGTTAGATGATCAGAGTAATCGTTCACTTGCTTGCCCCGAGTTCTTCAATCACTTCGGACTTTATGAAAAGGCATCTCCCTACACATTAAAGACTTGCTCTGGTGTTATGGAAACCTCCGGGAGGAGAGCAACAAACTTTGTTGTAGAATCTTATAATGGAAAGATCAAGGTCAAACTCCCAACCCTCATTGAGTGTGAAACGATTCCAGAAGACCGAACCGAAATCCCTACACCCGAAATCGCTAGCTATTTCCCCCATTTGAGACCTGTAGCAGACAAGATACCTCCACTAAATAAAAATGCTCAGATCCTCATCCTGCTAGGAAGAGACATTTTGCGAGTGCATAAGGTGAGGCAGCAAATTAACGGGCATCATGAAGACCCCTACGCCCAACGTCTCGACCTCGGGTGGGTGATTGTTGGAGATGTTTGCCTTGACCGGGCTCACAAACCACCCAGTGTCAGAGTGTACAAGACACACACGTTGCCTAATGGACGGACATCCATGTTATGTCCCTGTCCTAACAAAATCCAGGTGAAAGAGACACTTAACAGGAAAAACACTCACCAACCAAAAATTGTGAACTGCACAGGCCAAAGGGAAGAAACAGAGAAACTTGGAGATACAGTCTTTGACAGTCACCCTGATGATGAAAAAAATAGCTTTGTCAGTTGATGATCAAACATTCCTGGACATCATGAACAAAGAGGTTTACATGGATCAAGCAAACAGCTGGGTAGCACCGTTGCCGTTCCGCAAACCCCGCCGCCGTCTTCCAAACAACAGAGAAATGGCTCTGCGTCGACTCTATTCACTCCGACGTACACTAGACAGACGCACAGACATGAAAGAACACTTCCTGAAGTTCATGAAAAAGATATTTGAGAATGACCAAGCTGAACTAGCGTCAGAACTTGAGGAACATCAAGAAAGGTGGTACTTACCTCTATTTGGAGTCTATCATCCTCAAAAACCAAAGCAAATTAGAGTGGTTTTTGATTCAAGTGCCAAATATGACAGTGTGTCACTGAATGATGTGCTGCTCAGTGGGCCAGACTTAAACAATGCATTGCTGGGTGTTTTAATCCGCTTCAGAAAAGAGAACATTGCAGTCACCGCTGATATCCAGCAGATGTTTTACGCATTTGTTGTTCGAGAGGATCACCGTGATTATTTAAGGTTCCTTTGGTATAAGGATAACAACTTAAACAATGACATCACGGAATACAGAATGAAAGTACACATATTTGGCAACAGCCCCTCACCATCAGTCGCCATCTATGGTCTAAGAAGAACCGCACAAGAACATCAGGATGAATACGGCACAGACAGTAAGAAGTTTGTCATGAGGAACTTCTATGTGGACGATGGATTAACGTCGGTTCCAACAAAAGAGGAAGCTATCGATCTTCTAAAGAGGACTCAAAGAATGTTAGCAGCATCAAACTTAAAGCTCCACAAAATTGCTTCTAATAGTAGCAAGGTCATGACAGCTTTCTCCCCCGAAGAGCTTGCAAAAGACTTGAAGGATCTCAACTTTAGTAAAGATCCTCTCCCACTTCAGCGGAGTCTTGGACTGATATGGAATCTGGAGAGTGACAGTTTCAGCTTCCAAGTATCCCACGAAGAGAAACCGTTCACAAAAAGAGGCATCTTATCTACAGTTCAGAGCCTCTATGATCCACTGGGCTTTGTGGCTCCCATCACAGTTCAAGGAAAAGCTCTCGTCAGAGATCTGTCATCCAGAAAATATGATTGGGATGATATTCTCCCATCAGAAAAGCAAATGTCCTGGAAGTTGTGGAAAGAGTCTCTCCTGGAACTAGAAAAGCTACACATCAAAAGAAGGTATGTCCCAATTCCTCTTGCCTCATCTCAGAAATGTGAACTCTGTTTATTTTCTGACGCCTCTACACAAGCCATTGCTGCAGTAGCTTACCTGCGTGTTGCCAATGACAAAAACCAGTGCCATGTAGGATTCATTATGGGCAAAGCAAAGTTGGCTCCGCATCCAGCACATACGGTTCCACGACTGGAGCTGTGTGCAGCAGTCATGGCAGCTGAAATGGCGGACGCAATCTGCAGTGAAATAGACATTAAGATGCATGCTGTGAAATTTTTTACAGACAGCAAGATTGTTCTCGGGTACATCTATAACACCTCAAGAAGATTTCATGTATATGTTGCCAACCGAGTCAATCGCATCAGGAAAACAAGTTGTTCCCAACAGTGGCAGTATGTTGCAACCGAGCAGAATCCAGCAGATCACGCCACCAGACCCACAACTGTAGCCACCCTTAAGTCCTCTAACTGGTTCACAGGACCCAAGTTCTTGAAAAGCAGCAGTGAGCTTCCACAGAACAACAGCTTTGACCTAGTTGACCCAGAACTTGATGTTGAAGTTCAGACCCAAGTTGCTGTCAAATACACCAAGGCTTCAGAAGGTCAATTCAGCTCTACACGCTTCAAACGGTTTTCTAGCTGGAAGAAACTACTGCAAGCCATCACAAAACTTATTAAAGTGACAAGAACATTCTCCAAGGCTCAAAGAGAGGATGCTGTTGATGCACGATAGCAAGCTAAAACAGTCATCATTCGTTGTGTCCAACAAGAATTCTATGGAAAAGAATTTAAATGTTTGGAAGACAGGATTCAGCTCACAAAAAAGAGTCAGCTGAGAAAGTTAAATCCTTTCATCGACGAAGATGGACTCCTTCGGATTGGAGGACGCCTTACTAACTCTGACTTACCAAGAGATGAGAGACATCCTTTGATACTGCCAAAATCTCATCACATTGCAACTCTCATAGTGAGATATTACCATGAAGATGTTTTCCATCAAGGTCGTCATTTTACTGAGGGCGCCATCCGGTCAGCAGGAGTGTGGATATTAGGAGGAAAACGACTGGTGTCTAGCATCCTCTATAACTGTGTGACCTGCAAAAAACTTAGAGGGAAGTTAATGGAACAGAAAATGGCACCACTACCAGCTGACAGACTCACTTCAGAACCCCCTTTTACCCATGTCGGATTGGATGTTTTTGGACCATGGAGCATTGTCACTCGCCACACTCGTGGAGGTAGTGCTGAGAGTAAGCGATGGGCAGTGTTATTCACATGCATGAGCACGAGAGCAACACATATTGAAGTGTTAGAATCCATGTCCACTTCAAGCTTTATAAATGCTTTACGACGATTCTTTGCAATCCGTGGGTCACCCAAACAGCTTCGTTCTGACAGAGGCACAAATTTTATTGGAGCATGCAAAGAATTAAAATTCAACACCAGTGATCCAGAACTGTCAAGCTACCTGGACAAGCAGGGATGCACGTGGACTTTCAACACCCCCCATTCATCCCATATGGGAGGCTGTTGGGAAAGACTGATAGGAGTAGCACGTCGGATTTTAGAAGGGATGTTGCTGCAGTCTGAATCAAATCGTCTCACACATGAAGTGTTGACGACCCTGATGGCAGAGGTCATGGCCATTTTAAATGCCAGACCATTGATTTCAGTGTCTACTGACCCTGACAATCCTTCTATATTGACACCTGCAATGATTCTCACTCAAAAGATTACGCCAGTGACAGCGCCTTTTGGTGATTTTGATTATAAGGATCTTCATAAAAATCAGTGGAAACAAGTGCAGTGTTTAGCAGAGAGCTTCTGGAAACGATGGAGACGGGAGTATCTGGTGACTCTTCAAAAATGTCACAAGTGGACTGATGAAAAACCAAACTTACAAGTGGACGATGTAGTTCTAATGAAAGACAGTCAGACTAAACGTAATGACTGGCCAATTAGACTTGTGGTAAAGACATTACCTAGCAAAGACAACAAAGTCCGCAAAGTTGAAGTGAAAGTTGTAAAAAAAAGGAACAACAAAAACCTACATCAGACCCATCTCAGAGCTTGTTTTTCTTATGCCTAAGGACTCCTAATGAGATGTACATTCTAATACGTTATAATAGTGTTCATACATGCTGACTGGTGATTGATTAGATATTTGTTTGCTTAAATTGTTTGACTGATTAATCTTTGAGTAATTAGAATATTAATAGTGGTATAATACTATACCAGGCGAGGAGTGTTCCGCCCTGTGGCGCGTAGTCATAGTTACTAGTCAGATCTGTTTAGTGCCGGACTTGTTTAGTGTCCGACCCGTCAGCACCGCACAAAAATAAGTAACGTCTGCTTCATTACAGAGTTTGGTCAGATCTTTGTCTGTAAGTAGTTACACGTCAACATTTTAATTTAATAAGCAATATACATGTCTACTTTCAATAACGTGTTTATGTTTGTGAATGTATCAGTTTTCTCATTTTACGTTATCAGTTGAAGCCGTTGGTTTTTTCTAATGCGTGTTGCTAATGTCTTTATCTGGCCAGCAGAGGGCCTCCGCGATACGTAGTAGTGTAATTAGTGGGTTTGTTTACTTCTGTTTATATAAATAAACATAAGCGTGTGTAACAGTGACATTGAGAAACTGTCAAGGTTGTTTAATTTCTATACATAAAGAACACCTGTAGTTTATAGAGTAAAAGTGTTAATATAGACAATACTGTGTAATCTTGTTGCTAGGTAACTGTATACTTTCTTTAAAAGACACAACAGATGTTACATTTTTGTAATGTTTATTTTCTGTTTATTCTTTCAGTCTTACAAACTTAAATGGAGAAACATTTAAAGAAATAAAACTGAGGAAAGATGAATACTTAAACCCTCAACAACACTTCTGGAGTTTTTCTTCATTGCTGTTATCTATCTGTCTAGCCGTATAAAGCAGATGCCATACAGCGAGGGCAGAATAGCCTCTTTCTCAATTACAGATTAGTTTTTCTAATACTTATTAAACTTGCAGGAGAAGAAACTGGACACTCAACATTGTCATCATTTTCCTGCAAAAGCACAGCCCCAGCACCGATTTGACTGGCATCTACCTGCAATTTGAAACTTTTTCCCACATTTGGTGCTGCCAACACAGGTGCTGCACACAAAAGAGCCTTTGCTGCATCAAATGCCTCTTGACACTGGGTGGACCAGATAAATTCAGCCTTCGCCTTCAACAGGTTGGTCAGAGGGGCCACTACTACCGAGAAGTTTTTACAAAAAGCACGGTAGTACCCCGCCATTCCCAGGAAGCGCATCAGTTCATTCTTTGTAGAAGGCTGTGGAAACTGCTTCACAGCCCGGACCTTGGCTTCCACAGGACGGCCAAAACCCTGACCCACAACCTTGCCGAGGTATGTGACTGTAGCTTTGGAAAACTCACACTTTGCCAAATTAATTGTCAAACTGGGTCACACCAATCTTTTAAACAATTCTTGCACTTGCTGGACATGCTCACCCCAGGTGTCTGAATAGACAACCACATTGTCCAAATACACCGCACACCCTCTCAGATCTGAGACCACACGATTCATCAACCTCTGGAAGGTGGCTGGAGCATTCCGCAACCCAAAAGGCATCACTGTATAAGAAAACAAGCCAGATGGTGTTATAAAAGCAGCAATTTCACAAGCTCTTTTGCTAAGGGGTACTTACCAATATCCCTTCAAAAGATCAAATTTGCTAACATACTTTGCTGACCCAACTTGATCAATACAGTCCTCCAGCCTAGGAAGAGGGTAAAGGTCTGCTTTAGTAACATTATTAACTTTCCTATAATCAGTGCAGGGTCTGAAAGTGGAATCAGACTTTTTTTTAACCAGAAGACAGGGTGAAGCCCAATTTGAACAACATGGCTCAGCAATACTATTGTCCAACATATACTGCACCTCTGTTTCCAAATGCCGTTTCTTCTCCTCAGATATGCGATAAAATCTCTGCTTAATAGGCTTAGCATCTCCGATGTCTATGTCATGCTCTATTAAGTGGGTTTGTGTCGGGGTGTCAGAAAACATTATGTAGCTTATAGTTTTTAATTATGTAGCTTTTAATAAGTTTTTAATTCATCACGTTTATCAGAGTCTAAATGATCCACTAAAACGCCAAGGTTTTTCAAAGTCTGGGAGTTTTTCAACCGACCTTGTAAGACTTCATCAGAAACCACATCTACCTCCTCTTCTCCCCCCTTTACACAGTTAAGGCCACAAGAGGCAGTGATGGGCCCCGCAGCCAATGCAGCCTTCACTGCTGGAGTGCCTTCAACTGGGCCACAGTCACAAGAATGGTAACGTTTTAACAGGTTCACATGGCATAATTTAGACTTCTTTCTATAACCAGGAGTTTCAATGAGGTAGTTTAAATCTGACACTTTACGCAACACTGTAAAAGGACCACAGTACTTCGCTTGAAAAGGTGAATTTACCAAAGGCAACAGAGTGAGTACCCGATCACCCGAACTAAACTCACGCAGTTCTGCATGTCTGTCATATTTTTGTTTCATTTTCTTCTGAGAACATTGTAATTTCTCTTTTGCCAATTCACCAGCCCTATACAACTTCATCCTAAAACTGTTTATGTAGTCAATAAGGTTCCCAGGGTATTCCTCTGGCAAACACCCATCCTGCAGCACTGCCAATGGCCCACGCACCTTGTGACCAAACACCAAATCATTAGGGCTGAACCCTGTACTCTCCTGCACCACCTCATGAGCAGCAAGCAACAGCCAAGGTAACCCCTCCTCCCAGTCTGCAGACAGTTCCATACAGTAGGCACGCAATAAGGATTTTAACGTTTGATGAAAACGTTCCAAAACCCCTTGGCTCTGGGCATGGAAGGCAGTGGACTTATGTTTAACTTTAAGCTGTTTGAGAACTTGAGCAAACAACTTGGAGGTAAAGTTTGACACTTGATCTGACTGAATGATTTTTGGAATCCCAAATGTTGAAATAAATTGAGTTAATCCTTTAACTACTGATTTTGTCGTAATGGTACGCAAGGGAAAAGCTGCTGGATATCTTGTTGCTTGACACATAACAGTTAATAAGTAGCTATGCCCGACTTGGACCGAGGTAAAGGCCCCACACAGTCTATAATAAGATGCTGAAAAGGTTGTCCAATGGCTGGTATTGGATATAAAGGTGCTGGCTTTATCACTTGATTTGGCTTGCCTGTACACTGACACGTATGACAAGTTTTAATAAACTGAGCTACATCCCGCTTTAAACGTGGACAAACAAAAAAACAGAGTATCCGATCACAAGTTTTACGAACACCAAGATGACCTGCCATGTCACCATGTGATGTTTGTAATACTTTATTTCGCAATGTAGTAGGTATCACTATTTGAAACACTGGTTCCCCCAGACCCTTCTCACTGTGAGGAACCCATTTCCTGACCAACAGTCCATCAAGAAGAAAATAACATTGAGCACTATTCTACGGAGCCCCTCTGGTCTCACTATGTAAAAAAAAAATATATATGTAACTAAGTCGTGGCCACGAGATACGCTAACTCGTGGCCACGAGTTAAGCTAAGTCGTGGCCACGAGATACGCTAAGTCGTGGCCACGAGTTAAGCTAAGTCGTGGCCACGAGATAAGTAAATATGAAAGCATGCACGCTAACTCTGCCGCCCATAAGGCTCATACATACAGCCAGATGGACCTAAGCCTACAACGCCCTCTGCTGACGTTTTATCGTAGGCTACACAGACATGCTTTTCCAAAATGTCAAAGACTTCAATAATTAATGAACCAGTCTGTACACTACTGTAGACTATCTTAAAATCATAATCAGAAATACTTTATTGATCTTTATTGATATCGATAACCCAGGGGACAATTGTTGTGTCACAGTTGATGTGCACATCAAGACATTTAAAGAAATATAAATAATAATATAAGTTGGTAAATAAACAAGTAGCCTATACACATGTAAAAAGTATATGCTAAATAAATATATGCTATAAAATATGAAGAAGAGTTATAAAGGACCATGGATATGCAGCCTACAAGATTTACATTACTGTATTAACAGAATTGAATTGATTGTGATGAACAGTACTAGTAAATAAATAGAAGCAGAACTGCAGCAAACTATATTACACTGAATATTAAAACAGATAATATTGCACAGAATGTGAAGTATTACATTGCACTACAGTACAGGGTCCATTTAAATAACAAAGGTTATCGATATCAATAAAGATCAATAAAGTATTTCTGATTATGATTTTAAGATAGTCTATATTAGTGTGCAGACTGGTTTATTAATTATTGAAGTCTTTGACATTTTGGAAAAGCATGTCTGTGTAGCCTACGATAAAACGTCAGCAGAGGGCGTTGTAGGCTTAGGTCCATCTGGCTGTATGTATGAGCCTTATGGGCGGCAGAGTTAGCGTGCATGCTTTCATATTTACTTATCTCGTGGCCACGACTTAGCTTAACTCGTGGCCACGAGTTAGCGTATCTCGTGGCCACGACTTAGCTTAACTCGTGGCCACGAGTTAGCGTATCTCGTGGCCACGACTTAGTTACATATATTTTTTTTTTTTTACATAGTGAGACCAGAGGGGCTCCGTACTATTCCTCACCACTGAATCAGGAACAATTTGAGCAAACAAATTGGCCAGAGTAGTGTCAGCCTTTTGCTCAGCTACCAATAACTCTCGCGAATTAGTCAACTGTTCGATCTGGAGGTTCACCGGCAACTCGAGACTTTCTGGCTTACTCTCCCCCTTCTGATTAGAAACAGAGCGGGTAACAACACAAACTGGAAACAAACTACTGTCCACTGGAGATACACCTACAGGGGGCGCTGACGATTGCTTTTTAAAGACGTTTGGATGACCATCAGCCAACACCTTACTACCTGCCAGGTCATTCCCCAAAATCATGTGGATTCCCTCTACTGGCAACTGGGGTCTAACCCCAACAGCTACATCACCCTCTACCAGACCACATTTTAGAGTGACTTGATGTAACGGAGAAGAGAATAGAACTAAACCCATGCCGCCCAGCATTACACAGCTGCCATTGTCAGACTCCTTAGAGAAAGGCAAGACAGATTCTAAAATAAAATAATCTAAAGCGCCACTATCTCTCAATATTTTAACAGGAATACCCTGCCTACCATCCAGAAGGGACACCACACCATCTGAAATAAAGGCTGTAAAATTACCAAGTGAAGACTGAAAACCAGACTCAGCCACTGGGTGAAAAAACTCACACTAGCGATCAGCGGCTACAACAGAAGCTGCCATCACTGCAGGTTTAACATAACCCAATCTTTTTGATCTAAGTAGAGGACAATCCTTCTTCCAATGTCCTTCCACTAAACAATAGCGACAGGTATTGGCATTAACCAGTACTTTAAATCCTTCAGAACCACGCTTTTGTTGGGGTTTTTGAAAAGCTCCAGACCAAAGTGACCTACTATTCCTATGAGTAACATTATTTATGTAGTTGCCATTGTTTGGCTCAAAATGGTGTTTATGCATCAGCATGTACTCATCAGCAAGAACTGCTGCCTCACTTGGAAACTTAACTTTACGTTCATTCATGTAGGTAGCTACCTGATCAGACACAGAATTTTTAAACTGCTCCAACACAATCAAATCAGACAGACCCTCAAAAGTGTTAACTTCAGAAGCTGCACACCAACGATTAAATGCAGAGGTCAAATCACGAACAAATTCAGAATAAGTTTGTGACTCTAACCTTTTCCTGTAACGAAAGCGTTGACGATATGCTTCCGGCACCAACTCATAGACCTTCATTACTGCCGTTTTAACTTTTACATAAACTTTACTATCAGCCGGGCTTAGTGCTGAAAAGGCCTCACGTGCTTTACCTGTAAGTGCACACTGCAACAACGTAGTCTTGTCCACATCTGACCAAGCTCTAGCTCCTGCAATACACTCAAATAAAATAAAGTACGTATCTGGATCAGACTCATCAAATTTAGGCAACAAACGAATATTCTGTGAAACATCAAACTGTAGTGCTCTTTCCTCTGGTCTACTGGCATGTCGCAATCGCTCAATCTCCAGTTGTAGATTGAGCTCCCTCAATCTTTGAGCTCCCAACTCCCTCTGTTGCTCAAAAGTTAAAGGGCTAGTCTTAAAACTTGCTCCCTCACTACTATCTGACTGACCACAGAGAACACCCGCTTCCCAAAGACCCTGCTTTAACTGTCTCTTTAAGTTTTCTGTCAACAATTTCAATCTGATAATGTTCAGCTATTTCAATTAACTGCTCCTTAGTACACAACTCTAAGGAGACTGAACAACTCCAAAGGAGACTGAACAAAACGATTCAAAATAGAAGACATTTTCCTCAGCCAATACAATCATTACCAATGCCTAGAACAAAAATACAACTCCCCTGCTGCCAGTCTGGGTTAATGGCAGGATCCACACTCCTCTATTCTTCAAAACAGCTAACTAACTGGACCCTAGTCTTCGTGCAGTCACATGTGGTGGGGTTTTATGCGAACAAAACCAGTGGAGTAGAAAAGACAACCAGAAGCTGGAGGCCCCCCACGTCCACGGAGGTGCTCCCAAGCCGATGTAGGGGAATAGGGGAGGGAAGCTCTACCCACATTCACTGCCACTTACAAAACCAAAACACCACGAGCCTCCTATTGACACTCCATTTTAAACCTGAACAGGAGAGGACTCCCACCAAGACAACAACCCAGAAAAGCCCAGGGTGAATTGCTAACCAACTTAGCTATAAAGCTAACTGAACAAAGGAATACATGGCTCTCACTGCTGTCCTACAATACTGGCCAACCCAAAGCCCTCAAACAAAAATTCGTCAAACTGAACTTACTATACAAAACTACTAACCAAAGTTAACTACAAAACATCAAATAAGCCAACTTATTGCCAAACTACAAAGACAAAGTTAGCCATAAGAACAAGAACATTCAACCAAAAACCCAACTTCAACTATGACAAACTGTTAAAGAAACCAAAGTACTGTTATAATAATTTTAATTCTTATGTTTAGAGTTACTGGGGGCATATAGTTCTCCTCAGGTCATGTCAAATTCATGTCATGTCCTTCGCTCTAATCCAAGCAGGAAGTAGACATAACAAGACTGAGACATGGCTTGTCACGGGACTCTTTCTCCTGGACCATTGTGAACGCCTCTCACCAAGGACGTCACTGTGTTGTATATAATCCCATGTTATGTTTACATCTTTAAGCAAACCTTCCGCTGTAATATTGTGCTGCTTTGCTTCTCCTTGCAAGGATTAAAACTTGGCCATTGCTTGTTAAATTATAATCGATCTCCGTGTCTCTCTGTTAAATATATGGATATAAAATATTCCTATAACAAGTACTAAAGTAAACTAAAGTACAATTAACTTTAACTTAAGAGCAGACGAGCCCCCACTTGTCACAGGCCGGCTCATAGCCTGTGGCAAAGAATGAGGGGACACAAACAACAAGGGTAGGCCAATCAAAAGTATTTATTAATTCAACTCAAATGAAGAACTGTAACAAAGAAAATGAATGGGGTGTGAGTATGGATGCCTGGATGGGTGAATCTGTATGTGCAACATGCCTAAAGTGCAAACCTAAAGAGAACCACAAACCAACATAACTAACCAAACCATACCTGGTGTCAGACAGAGAGCGCCAGAGAGAGAGAGCGAGAGAAGGGTTAGCTGGTGGTTTAAATACCTGAGCCCAGGTGGCTCCAATTACTCACGACCCTCCTCTGCCAGGAGGAACCGCCCCTACCAGGCAGAGGAGGGGCCGTGACAACTTACATTGTTCTACAGTAATTACCAGTGTTACAGCCACTGGAGGCAAGGTGGGTTAAGTGTCTTGCCCAAGGACACGACGACAGTATGAACTGTGGTGACTGCTTTAAAGATTTCTATGTCCTTTTGCACTGATAACGTTCTACATAATTCTATGCAGCAATTTCAAAATTTATCCCATTCTGCTCTGGCAAAACACCACCTTCTAGTAGAATAGTATCCTGGGTGTTCAAAGTTAACGGAGAAAATAATTGGAAAATAATCACTTCCTATATTACTATACATGATAGAACATTCACACAAATTACTTAAATTTCCAGAAACACGTGTTATATCCAATAACAATATATAACCTTTGTTTCTGGGTTATATCATATGGACAACTTCACCCATTGGTCCCCTATTGACCAATATTGTCATTATGACAGGGCAATAAAATGGTGGTTACATCATCTTTTACTGCATAGTAAAACAATAGTTTTCAGATAGCATAAACAGATGTATTAATCAAAAATTTATGTTATGTAATAAAAACTAATAATAAAAACAGACCAGAGCCATCTTTTGTACCAGGCTGTAAAAATGTATTTTACATTTGCAAAGCTTTTGGAGCCTTCTGGTAGACGGGAGTATATCGCTGTATGGGTGCCCCCATACTCGGGACCTTTTAAGGGGTTCCATCAGATATAACTTGGTTAAATCTAAGCATGAAGGAGTCTGGGTTCTTCTTCTGGAGTTTTATGCAATTTGACATAGTGTTGGGGTGTGCATTATTGCCACCTTCTGAATTATCACAACCTCAAAGCCTCAAAGGGCTTAACAGACCCTCCATCAAGGTAAGGAAAAACAAAAAAAATTAAAGCCGCAAGCGGCAATAAAGGCCCTCCCCTCCCTTGCGCCCGCGGGGACACATATACTCGGAGGAATGCATTTCAGGCTTTGAAGCGTAAACTTCACGGTAGTGTCAAATAACTGGGCCTGTGCCTCTGCTTGAATCTTCTTCTGGCTGGAGCCTGCTTCATCACCTTGTTTTTAGAGTTAAAGGTCTCCACATTCCCTGGTTTTCCTGTGATCTGTCTGAACTTTTGAAAATAAGAGATTATGCTTGGGCTGAGGCGAGAAAAACAAAGTACTGGCTGGAGATTTGCAATGACTCAGAAAGCGCTGCACCTTCCCGTTAAAAAGTAAAAATGTAAATATTAGTTGTCTAAAATAACAATTTTACCAGTTCCAAAAGATTCTGAGGAATTTTCCAAGACTCTAGTCTTGGCTCTGGAGGAGCCTCCTCCAAAGGAAGCATCCTGGCAATTGGGAAATGGCTGCCTCTTCACAGGCTCATTACGAACACAGCCACAAATGTATCAATCACTTTTTGGCACTCTTGTCTAGATAATACTAAACAAATTTGGGGCCTTTTAGAAGAAAACACATTGGGTTTAATTTTTTGACACGAGGGGTGTGATTTAGGTGGTCGTGCGTTCCACCCCACATGGCGGACTTTCTGTTGAATTTAGGCTGTGGCTGTCATAGACTTTTCTGTTTGCCCTGATGTGTCCTATGGATGTACCAAGTTTCATTTTTCAAGATTGGAAAAAATTACTTTCACTTTCCATAGGCCAAATGTATTTTCATTTTCCAGGGGTCGCCACTGAGTCATTTCTTTGTATTATTTTTTTCAAATACTTAAAATACATACATTTTTCACCAGGCTTGAGTTTAGTGGCCAATAAAATGTACTTTTTGCACACATTTACTGGGTCAAAATTGTGGATCATTTTGCAGAAAAATTTAAATTAAAAAAAATAAATAAATTGAGCAAAAACAACAAAAAAAGGAGCTGTCTATTGAACACACAAGTGTTTAGGTCATTTTGACTAAGTTTGGTGTTTGTGGAATGAAGCAGCTATTTTCTGTCAATTTTTAAAAGTGAGGTGTATTCTAAGCCGGTTCACATTTTCAATTCAAAATAGCCGCCTTCTCGTGTGTGATAGGGTGTGGTCCCCATTGGCTTTTATGTTCATAAGCCCATGCTGGATGTGTGTACCAAGTTTCATTTGCCTAGGACAAACTAAAATTTTCTCTTCCCATTGACTTTTTCCACATATTTGCGTCGTTGCTATGGCAACACATTTATAAATAGGGGGTGGTTGTCACACCCACACCCGATAAGATATCAAAAACAAAATGACAGCTTTTGTTGGCACATGTGTCTAGATGATACTCACCAAAATTGGGGCCATTTAGACAAAAACACAATGAGTTGAATCTTTTGGCGTAAGGGGTGCGATTTAGGTGGCCGCGCCTTTCACCCCACATGGCGGACTTCCTGTTAAGTTTACGCTGTGGCTGTCATAGACTTTTCTGTTTGCCCTAAGGTGTCCTATGGATGTACCAAGTTTTGTATTTCTACATTGGAAAAAATGTACTTTCAGTTTCCATAGGCCCAATGTATTTTGACTTTTCTAGGGGTCGCCACTGAGTCATTTTTCATATTTTTTTTTCAGGGACTTCAAATACATAAATTTTTCGCCGACCTTGAACTTTGGGCCCAATAAAAATGACTTTTTGTGCATGTTCACTGGGTCAAATTAAGGATCATTTTGCAGAAAAAAAAAATAAATAAAAAAAAATAATAATCCGAGCAAAAACAATAGGCCCTCCCGGCTATCACCGGCTTGGGCCTAATTATCAAAAGTGGTGTTTGTGTGTAAACACTTATAAGCACGTCCTCAGCACTGCAAAGACTGCCTATTTCTCATCTCTAAGAGAAAACCAGCATAACCCCAGGTTTATCTTTGGGACAGTTGCTAAACTAATCCAACCAAAAGCAACTGAAGACTCCTCTTCCTTTAGCGCACAAAACTTTTTAGATTTCTTTAATCATAAAATTTAAGATATCAGGGATAATATTTTGTTTTTGTCTTCCTCGGCTCTGGGTCCCATTCACTTGGATCCACTGACCTCTCATCTCTCAGTCTTAGATCCTGTATCCCTCGATGAGCTGACAAAGGTGGTTTCTTCATGTAAAAGCAACTACGTGTCTCCTGGATATCCTGCCAGCAAAACAGCTTAAAGAACTGTGGCCCTATGTGGGGCAAATTATGTTAAACATTATAAACTTGTCCCTGTCTGCTGGCACCATTCCTTCCCTTTTCAAACATGCTGTGGTCAAACCCCTGCTCAAAAACCTACTCTAGATCCTTGATACCTAAATAATTCCCATTCAGTCTCCAATTTACCTTTTCTATCTTAAGTCCTCAAAAAAGTTGTGCTAAAACAACTTACTTTATTTCCATCAGAAAATGACCTCCTCAAGCCGTTTCAGTCTGCATTTAGGGCCTCTTATTCCGCTGAAACAGCTTTAGTTAAAGTGACAAATAACAGATGGATGAGGACTTATCATCTCTACTGTTATTGCTAGATCTCCGTGCTGTATTTAATACAATTGATTATGCAGTGCTAATCAACAGATTAAAGATGTTGTTGGCATCTCTGGCTCTGCTCTTGATTGGTTAGAATCCTATCTGTGTGATATGTCTCATTCTGTCTTTCTTAATAAATCCTTCTCCTCCACTGCACCAGTGAGATTTTGTGTGCCACAAGGGTCTGTGCTTGGTCCCATACTTTTTTCACTATGTTACACCATTGGGACAAATCATCAGAAGTTATGGAGTGAACTTCCACTGTTATGCCGATGATACACAGCTGTATCTACCAATAAAAGCGAATAATACTACTGACATCATGCGTCTAGAGGCCTGCCTCTTTTCAATTAAAACATGTGTAACACTTGCTTAATATATTTAGGCTAAGGTGGTATTCTAGGTTCTAGAGGAGTAATATAAATGAGAGAGAATTTAAAGTTTAACAGCCGGCAGATGTATTACAATTGAACAGTGGCACAGTATCCAGTGCAAAAACAAAGGTGTAGAGCTCTTAATAAAATAAAAGTAGAAATGTCTTTCAGTGTATTCTGAATGTAGGATTTGTGAATGTGTCCTTTTCAAAATTGTTTCTTTCAAAACAAAGTGCATTGATTGTTTCTTATCTGGGATCCAATGAAGTGGTCAGGTCTGACAATCTTTTCCGGAAACCTGAACAGCTGGGCACACTACTCCAGGATTCAGAAAGAGTTCTCACTGGGGCTCGCCATCAACTTCAGCATACAACTCAAAGATCAATTTCAGAACCACTAAAAAACCAGCCTGCACATGCAGTACAGAACAATGAATATTCAAATTCTTCACAGTGGTTCTAAACAAAATGAGATCTCATATAAAAATTCTAAATCAATTACAATGTTGTTTTACATTGATCTAAAAACTTTTGGGCAAATGATATTAGGGGTTGACCCAAGTCCGGGTAATGAAAGCGCCCTGGGGCTCGTCGTAATCTTTCGGATTTTCTCACAGTTGGTGTGTCAGAGATTGACTCACTTGTCTGCATAGTTTGTTGATTAGTAACATTTTGTTCTTGCTCCATATCAGTAACATCCGGGTCGCTTTTCTTTTGACTCAAATTATCTCCTTCAATGTCATTTGAACAAGATTTCTCTTCAAGCTGTTTATTTCCATCTTGAATATCTTGATCCTCCTCATCTCCATCCAAGATGGTCTCAACTATTTCAACAGGAGGTGGCAAAATATCATGCAGTGGGGATGATAAACTCGAGACCACTTGGTCTGTTGCTTCCATTTGCACATCTGGAGAGTTTGGTTCTTTGTCACAAATCTTAATGAATGTTTTCCGGTTGAATTTGGGGGTGTCCAGAAATTAATTCAAATTCCTCCTCCGAGTCCGACATTTCAATGTCCTGAGTATTAGTTGGGATTTGTCGGGTTTTAGGGCGATGTAGTGCCTTGGATTTAGTTTCGTGGTCTTCAATGTATGAGAGATTTCCGCACGCAAGCAAAAGGTCGCGATGGAGAGTTCTAGTGGGACCATCGCCTTTCTCTGGTTGGATAACATACACCGGTATATTTTCTTTTCGTTTTATAACACGGTACACATTGGGCTCCCATTTGTCAGCAAGTTTATGCTTGTTGCGCAAACGGACATGTCGCGTTCCTGTCGCCAACTTGGAGGGTGGACTCTCGAACTTTCTGATCAAATCTGTTTTTGTTTCTCTCTGCTACTTTTTGGAGTTTTCAAGAGCTATCTGGTAGCTTTCCTCTAACTTAACTTTCAGATTACGGACATATTGAGAATGGGAGGTCATTGTGTCTACAACTGGCAACCCAAAGGCAAGATCAACTGGTAACTTGGGCTTACGACCAAACATTAACTCATACTGTCTTACTGCCGTCTCTAGCTAGTTGCAGGCCGCGTGTGCACAAGATACGTTCCAGGGGAATAGGTTTTGAGTGGTGCATTCAAGTTATGTTATGGCGATAACATTAGTAACCATGTATTCACATGGGTTACACATCGATGTATACAAAATTACTCCATCTAAACTCGGATAAAACAGAGCTCTTGTTAATTGGTCCTGCCAGTCATCGGCACAAGTTCAACAATCTTACTGTCTCAATCAACAACTGTATTTAGGAGCATGGCAACACTGTGAGGAACCTCGGTGTCATTTTTGACTCAACACTATCTCTGCAGCAGCACATTAATGAGGTCACTAAACTGGGCTTTTTTCACTTGAGGAATATCTCAAAAATTTGCACCTGCCTCTCTTTAGCTGATGCTGAAATTCTCATTCATGCATTTGTCACATCCAGGCTGGACTATTGCAATGCCTGGACTGCCGAGGAAAAGTACTGACAGACAACAAATGGTCCAAAACACAGCCGCCAGACTTTTAACAAAGACCAGGAAGTTTGCTTACATTACTTCGGTCCTGGCTTCATTACACTGGCTTCCTATTTATGTTAGAGTTGATTTCAAAGTTCTCTTGTTAACCTATGAAATCCTTTGTGGACGCGCACCCTCTGACCTATCTGACCTTATCACCTGGTATACTCCAGCTCGTACCCTTCGCTCTCAGGAAGCTGGCCTCCTTCAACTTCCTCGAATAAAGAAGAAATCTGCTGGCTACAGAGCCTTTTCTTATAGAGCCCCATTTTTATTGAATGGGCTCCCGGTGGAAGTGCGGCGATCTGACTCTGTTGAGATTTTCAAAAGCAAACTCAAAACATACTTATTTCACCAAACGTATGGAGACTGATTGATCATAGGTATAGGTTTACACTGATTGTAGCTTGTTACGCCGGGACCTGGTTAGCGGCTAGATGTCAGTGAGGTACGACAAGCAATGATGATCTGGACTCAAGAGTTGGCATAGACCTCTGTTTTTCTTTTTATTTCTCTTTCTTTTTCAATAAATAAATTCCAAAAGTGCTAGGTGCAAAGGTGCAAAGTGCAATGGGGGAAGGATGAGCTCAGTTCTCTCCAGCAGTCAACTCTCTAAGTGGAAGTAACACAGCAACTCCTCAACAACATCTACAACAAAAACATTTTGTGGAATGATTTGAAGCAGCTTAAATACTTTCCCACTAATTGGGTAAAACCAAATCCTTCCCCCCAGGTAAGTTCCTTAACATTAGCTTTTCTAAAAACAATGTTAATCAACTCCCAAACAAATAGACCAAACAATAAACCATATTTACAACCCAAAACAATTTACAAACTCTAAAACCAAATACTTAAGACTTATTTAAAATCCCTTAATCAAAAACCACTGTTAAGTTTCCTCCCCTCTCCCTTCTCCTGCCTTGGTCTGGCCCGGAACCTTTTTAATGTTGGTTGTTCCCCCGGGATTCTTTTGGCCAGACACCTGGAGACATGGAACAGAGCGGTGAGTAAAACCAACACACAGCAACACAACCTTTACACCACGCACACCTATTGCACATTTCTCAATTAGTTCTAATTGTTTGTTCTTATTCCAGACCGGCAGCCATCCTCCCAAGTGCAGATCCGCAGGTGGAACCACAAAACAATCAATAAATAATTTCTTAAAACCAACTGTGTGCAATGTCCTTTATGTGCAAATTCACGTTTGTTTAAAGTGCTGCGTGCTTCATTACAGTTCTGTAACGGACTGTCTGTTCGTTACATAGCTGTAGATACACACTCAACCACTCATATTATTAAATTTGCCTATATTCATTAGTAGTTAGTTTTTTTTTTTCCTTTCTACCTTCTTCTAAGGTGGACGCAAACCTCTGATTTGCCGGACTCTGCTCCAGTGTGAGGATCCCCAGTTCATCTTTCATCTAACTTGATGTTGGCTGAAGTCCCAGCCACCACACACACACACACACACACACACACACACACACACACACACACACACACACACACACACACACACACACACAGTCTAAGGACAGGGGATGCTGTCTAGTGCAGTCTGTTAAGCCCTTTGAGGGGGCTGTTGTTGTGATATCGGGGCTATACAAAAATAAATGTCTTTTAATGATATGAGATCAGGTACGTTTGGGTGCGAAGACACACAGGAGGCAAGGTGGACGTCTTGTGGTTTTGCGGAGGTAAGACCATTAAGCCAGCGTTGCCTGCCACCTGCACATGCGCCTGCATTTAATTGATCCTCAGCCTACAATGTGCACTGTGAGCAGAAGCTGACACCTTAGGAGCAAGAAAGAAACTCCCTCAGGTTCATTCAATAATCAAATATACATCAATGAGGAGTCCCTAAGGAATATAAGGCTAGAAATCAGACAGCAGCAGGATTTTAATCTGTTCTCTCTGAGAAATTAATAAAAATCTGGACTGCTTGGCTGAACAATTAGACAAAACAAGACAAATGCCCTGGTAAAACAGAATTGGACTGCTCTTGGCTGAAAAGGGTTGGGGTCTGCAAAAGTTTGTTGTATTTTCATCCAAATTAACTCAGCTCCTGATGGATTTAACAGATGAACTGGCTGAGCATTCAGACACAGAAGACTTAATCTTGACCTGGTTTGACAAAATGTCTTGGAAACGGGCTGGGATTTTAAAATCTGTGTCGATGACCTTTTACTGTGTTCCATGTATTCGAAGCCTGATGAGATGGACTGAGACAGCCATTACTGAATCAACGCTTGAGTATGTGTAATTGCCATGCGAGACTCAGTACAATGCAGTGAGCTTAGATGATGAATCTGATCTCCATTGCCCGTGTGTATGACTACAACACATCACTTCCACAGCTACATGAAATATTTATACCAAAGTCCAGTTCAAAGGCTAAAAAGGCAGTATGGTTCACTGAATCTTACATGTTCTGCGCTCTGAGTCCAATGGGTTGACCAGTTTATCTTGGGCATTTAGGTTTTATTATATATTTTTTTTATTTCAGCATAAAAGAGGGTATGTTAAGAGAAATGAATATTTCCTGTTTTTACTGATTACTATTATTGTTGGCAAGTACAAAATAGCAACCTTTGGGTCACATATCTGTTAAAATAAAATTGACTCCAAAATGGCAGCATCACCACAAACAAATGTTTTTTAATCATAATCTCATCCTAGATGTGTGCCCCAAATTTTATACTCGTATACTTGTTTTCTCGCAGAAATTTGTATATTAAAAAAAAAAAAAAAAACCTAATTGATTTGTTGGCACGTGTCTAGGTGATTTTACATAAGTTTGGAGTCTGTGGGATGAAGGAGATATTATATTATGTGTTGCCGGTCCAAAGCTTGGGTAAATGGAGAGGGATGGGTTAGAAAAGGCATCTGGCATAAAAACACAACCAAACTAGTCATGTGAACTTCTTTCACTGTGGCGACCCCTGGATGGGGATAAGCCGAAAGGCACTTAATTACTTTAAGTAGCAGGGCTAACACTTAGAGACACAAACTGACAACAGCAATAATTTACTTTCACATTCTGAGCTACAATATTTAACAGGCAATATGAAAAGTAAATAAATGTAACCAGCAGTAAGTGTTGCACTGGTGAGAAAGAAAGTCAGTTAGAGTCATGCAACATCACTCTCATCAGAGCCTCTGGTCGGACTGTTATCCTGCAGCACAGCAAGAGATGCGTCAAAGTGATTGTCCTCTTCGTCTGGCTCCACTTCCGTCTCCTCACCAAACAGACCCTCCTCACGTCCCATTGCGCTCTTACTGTTGAGGGACTGATTTTCTATGTCCTTGAAAGACTCAGAAGAGCAGTACAAAAGTTCTGAAAAATAAACCAAATGACC
Organism: Neodontobutis hainanensis; assembly: GCA_024349245.1. Lineage (NCBI taxonomy): Eukaryota > Metazoa > Chordata > Actinopteri > Gobiiformes > Odontobutidae > Neodontobutis > Neodontobutis hainanensis. Next base: position 107,379 of record JALDNG010000096.1, read on the forward strand.
AATCATTAAAGCTCCATATGCTTTTTTTGCTGTCTAACAAATTAATATATTTATTTATTATATTAAAAATAACATTGTGTAATATTGTTTTATATTAAACTGAGCCTAGTGCCATGTAAGGAGGAGTCTGGCTTGACAGGCTAGCATTTAGTAACTTATGCATAAAAAAATAAAAGTTTATTTTGGCTGAGAGAGAAAAAAGAAAACACTCCAATTCCAAATAAAGGAAATTGGTGCAACAGCGCAAAAATTACACAGAGTGACGTAAACATTCCTATGGAAGGCCAAAAATATTGATGGCCTTTCATAGGAACCCTAACCCTGAAACTAAATTTGGCATACATATTCCTCATATTTACACGCTAAACAAAAAAGTCATATTGAAGTCTCATCCAATTGTTGACCATGTTGTCTTGGCTTATTGGCTTACACCACAAAATTTGTTTTGGGACAAAGTTTTTTGGGCAGAATTTTACATTTACAACATTTTGCACACATGTCCAGGATCCTACAAAAAAAAAACAAAAAAAAAAGCCAAAAAATGTGAAATCTGTGCAATTATTAACACTAAATTAGCCATTATGCTAACACTAACAATGCCTCATTCTCTCTTGCCCTGCCTTGTTAGCATTACTTGAGTTAGCAGTTAGGCTTTCTTGAGTTGCCAGCGGCTCAAATTAATAAGGCTCTGGCCCTTTGTGCACAGACAAGTCCTCCACTTTGAAAGACTGCTCTGTAGCACAGCTCCTTGCTCAGAGAGTGTGATTGTGCCCACCCCACAGCTGCGATTGGTCTGGTTCCGCTTCAGCAGAGACTTACATATAAACGTATCACAATCAATGTAGCCAACTTCCTGATGTTATTGGAGAATTAAGGAGTCTTTTTCTCACAACAAGCAGTCAGTGACGCTGCTGTGGGCCCCTCCCCTGCACTCACACGGCCCAGTCAGTACGCCCCTATCCCTTCCAGCTGCTGTCACAGCAGGAGATGTTCACTTCTCTGCATCCAGAGCATGGATGTATTATAAAACCGGAGACTCACACAGCTTCAGTCACTTGCTGTTGATGAAAAAAGGCAGACAACCTGATCTCTGTGCAAAAAAAAATAAAAAAAAATAAAAAAATAAAAAATAAAATTCAGTGCTGTAGTGGTGAGAGTTTTGACGTTTGTTTACGGTCAATGCAACCTCGCTGGCGGTGAAGGAGCCTGATGGATAGACTTTGTAGTCGTTTCATCTGACCTCCAGCCGTATGTCTTGGACACTCGTGTGAAGAGAGGGGCAGAGCTGTCAACTGATCACCACCTGATGGCGAGTTCTATCCGATGGCAGGTGAGAAAGCTGGACAGACTTGGCTGACCCAAACAAACTGAGGGTCTGTTGGGAATGTTTGGCCCACCTCTGGCATAGCTTCAACCAGATTCCGAGAGAGGCTGAAGACATTCAGTCCGAGTGGACCATGTTTTCCACCTCCATTGTCAATGCCACTCGGAGCTGTAGCCGTAAAGTCTGTGGTGCCTGTCATGGCGGCAATCCCAGAACCCGGTGGTGGACACTGAAAGTAGAGGATGCCGTCAAGCTGAAGGAGGAGACCTATTGAGCCTGGTTGGTTCGTGGGACTCTTGAGGCAGCCGATAGGTACAGGTAGGCCAAGCGGGCTACAGTATGGATGGTTGTGGAGGCAAAAACTTGGGTCTGGGAGGAGTTCGGTGAGGTGATGGAGAAGGACAATCGGTCGGCCTTGAAGAAATTCTGGCAATGTACTGGTCTGTCCTGGTAAAGAAGGAGCTGAGTTTCAAAGTGAAGCTCACGATTTACCAGTCAATCTACAAACTATGGTACAATCTATGGTTTTGAGCTTTGGGTCATGACTAAAAGAACAAGATCCCAGATACAGGCAGCTGAAATGAGCTAGAGATAGGGAGAGGTGCTTAGTCACACGGTAAAGTAGAACCGTTGCACCCAACATCGAGAGGAGCCAGCTGAGGTGGCTCGGGAATCTGTTTCAGATGCCTCCTGGACGCCTCCCTAGGGATGTGTTCTGGGCATGTCCAACCGGGAAGAACCGGAGAAGACCTAGGACACGCTGGAGTGACTATGACGCTCAGCTGGCCAGGAAACGCCTCTGTATCCCGCCAGAAGAGCTGGAGGATGTGTCTGGGGAGTGGAAAGTCTGTGCATCTCTGCTTAGCTGCTGCCCCCGTAACCCGGTCCCAGATAAGTGGTAGAAGATGGATGGATGGATGGATAGATAACTCTTTCTCCACCTCAATAATAATGTGTATTTTTTTATTTAGCAATGCGCTGTCCTGGCTGTAGCATAATGATATCTCTATCTATATCGATATAAATATTTTTTAAAAGCAAATCCAGAACTTTTTTTGCTTCCGTGTGCAAAATAATAATACAAATGTAACTTCATTCAATTGTACTACAGTACAGTAAAACCCTCTAAGACCAAAGAGATCATTGACTTAAAGTGGGACTACACAATATTTTTACTATTGCATATAGTTTGATAGTTTAATCACCTCTTAAGCTTATTTTATGAGGAACCATCACCAAAAAGATTTGACCGTAAGACTTAATCTTAAAGAAATTAGTTTTTTTGTTGCAAAATACGTGTTATAAAAGAAGCAGGAAACGTTATCATGCAGTTGAGGCTGTGGTGGCGCCAAGACCAGGACAAAAAAGTTTGCTAGTGGAGCTTTAAGGCTAAAGTTTACATCACCTAAATGGAAAAGTGTAAAATTAAACATATGGTTATGGTCACAAAAAGCTGGATGGGCATTAATACAGTCAATGCGCGGCAGGTTGTGAGGAGAGGGAGGTATGAGTTGCTTGTCGTTTTCATGTGTAGATCAGGAGGAGCACTCAACTGAGTTAATTGAGTGACTGAGTGCAGAGAGTGGTACCAGTCAGGAAGAACTCATTTCGTTACAACTCACCTGTTGTAACAGTGTTTACACTGTGTATTGTTCAGTAATTACCTGAAGACAGAGAAATGTGAGAGGTGATGTCCTCAGTTGATGAACTGAGAAAGTTGTCTAAGGCCTCTTGGTCGGATGGGTTTGTTACTGTAATATGATCCAGCTCACAAACGTCATATGTTGTTGGTTCTACAAAATTAAGCATGATGTGGTTATGATTACATTGTATTTGGTAGAATAGATGCTCTGTAGCAGCATAAACTAACTATTTGTCCAAATCAAACAAATTTAAATCTGACTTGAACAAAACTCAAGCATAACTCAAATAATTACAAAGAGGTTTTTGTTTACATGATCAATAATTAATTTTTACGTGCCAATGCGTTTATTAAGTTTTATTGAGGTCACTGCAGGCAAACAAATTTTGCATCCCCATTTACTACCCTGCTGTGTATGGTAAGAAAAATATGGTGCCCATAGTTTACCAAAGAAAATGCGCATAAATGATAAATACTACAAAACTAATTTAAAGAACTAAAACATATACAAAGAGACTTAAACTAAAACAATTACTATTAAAAACAATTCTATATAAACACAAAGGAGGTAACCTCAGAGAAAGCGTAGTGCATGCGGCATGTGCATTGTCTTCGTGAGTAACTTGCCTCTGTGCGTGAGGAAGCCAGTCGAGATGTATTTTTCTATGTCTTGGTTAAAGGCCTCTTCAAAAAGCTTCTGTCGGGCCCTTAGTTTCTGTTGCATGAAATGTTCCATATGAGCCACTATCTGAGCATGCTCAGTGTTCAGTTCCACTAAAAAAAAAAAAAAAAAAAAACATTATATATATATATATCATTTTAGTGTATTTTGTACAATTAGGACTCTGTAGGTGGCAGTATAGCTCAGTATAGCAGCCGTCCTTCGACCGGCGGGTGAGTGGATCGATCCCCACTCGAAACATCCCTAAAACATCATAACATCCCGCTCTCCCCCGCATACTGTCGTTGTTTCCTTGGGCAAGACACATTGCCTCCAGTGAAGTTCTGTAACACTGGTAATACTTTAACGTATATCAAGCGCTTGAGTGCCTACTACAGTGTGGTGGAAAAGCGCTAAATAAAAATAAAGATTATATTAAGTTACACAGGATGGCTTTAATCTACCCCAAATTAGTTTATCTCAGTGGCATAAATATATTGTATAAGAAATTAGCTTTTTATTTATTATATAAATAAAAAAATTATGCTTTTTCTGTGCTGTAATTGTCTAAAGATCAAAAGAGGCCATATATAACCCTTTTAAAAGATAAATGAGCAGTCAAACTAAAAATGCAATGATGACGCCATCAGATGTTTGTGTCACCGCTCACATGAATACCCTGCTAATGATACATTTATCTTGCAAACTAAATCTTTTTCACATTCATAAAATAGCTTACCTTTATGAAATGTTGCAAATGTTTATAGAAAATGTTTGCTCTAAATTTTTGTTATATTTAATGGAAATTTTTCATATTTTTTTGTATTTTTAATGGATTCTAAACCAGAATAATTTACACAAGAGGTCTGAATAAACAAATCTGAAAAGACTAACTGAATTTCGCTTGGGGATTAATAAATTTGATTGGAGTAGGAAGTCAGTCAAATTCTGAAAGAGACGCTTTGCGTTTTTTCCCCAATTGGACCTGGAATTTTAGTACAGGACTGTATTCGAAAGTTGTTCAAGATGCTTACCTTCAAGTGTATTTTGTTCTTTCCTGTTAAAACAAAAAATTCATATCAATTACAATGTAAAATGGCCATAAAACAATATATATTTTTTTGTTTTATTATTATTATTATTTGTTAATTATATGATGATTATTCACATGAGACGTTTCATATGCTTGAACTGGTTAGCATGTAGTTACGCACAAAACTGATCTAATACTAATGTTGGTGGTGGTTCACATGTTACATACCTCTTCTTTAACTTGTAGCTCTGGAGCTCTTTGACATGATGCTGTCTTAAAGTTTGTTGTTCACACTGACAACAGAGAGTTTCCAGATACACCATCCTGCTCTCCATCTCCTCAAAGTCCCCCTCTAAATGAGCTGAACAATAAACAAATATATACTTATAATAAACCTTAAACATCAGGTGTGCTTTCAAAATATAATGTCTGAAAGTGTAGTGGAGTGGCCTTTGCTCTGGTCTGCTCTCATTTCTGAGTGCACATGTCCACTCATTGTCAACCTTGTATCTGCATTGTTGATTTGCCATACTGGGCTTATTATAGTAGATTGCCTTTCAGTTAATATTCTTCCTGTTGTCTGGTAGATGTTTATCAGGATTATCAGTCTTTCAGAAACAAACTTTACCCAAGGTCATTTCCAATAGTACCCAGTACTTAGAGAAATCCAAAATTTGATTTGTGAGTTAGGGCACCACACAGAAACCATAATTGTGCGAGACGTTACAGGTTGTAAATTGTGCTATTTTAGAGTTAGACTTTGCAATGTACATGTAAAGTGAGCCGTAATTCACCAAGTATGTTCGACTATGGCCTACTTCCAGATGTGACCCCATACCTATACTGGCAGTGATGGTGTCCAGTTCAGCGATGAGTGCGGGTAGGCTCTGGAGCTGTTCTTCCAGTTCTGACAGAGCAGTTTTCCTTTTGTCCCATAGAGCTGACAGCATCACAATGTCCCCGTCCAGCAGCTGACAAAAAACACACAGAACACTGCAGCATCTACATCTACAGTTGGCAGTTAGTAGAGTCAGTGCTCCTGACATTACATGAAACCTAGTCATCATTTTTTGCTTCAAGCCGCTGTAAGTACTTGAAGCTATCACTTAAGAACTATATAAAGCACAGCTAGCTGTCATTTTTATGTTTATAAAAGTGCTCTCTTTATTATGCAAGTGAACCAGAACAAAATTTTTGCCAAAGAATTAAGGAGGAGCACTGCGAGTAGAAGACAGCAGAGCCCAATAGTGTGAGTAACTCACTATATTCAGAGAAACAGTTTGGGTTTATGAATTACAGACTGTGGATCTTCACATAATTAATAGTGTGTTGGTATCATAGTGCATTCAACACAATCTGACCACATCTGTGAAGGTTCTCAATCATCCAGGATATCTTGGAAAAAAAAAGGTTTAAGTAAAAGCATCTGGACTCAGTTTTCAAGGTGAAGACGTTTTGTCTCTAATTCCAAGAGAATCTGACCACCTATTCTTAGTGAAAAACTTGATGTCTGTGTGTGGACTTTATCACGTAATTCTGATGATACAGCAATAGTGGCTTAAATAAAGATGAACAAAAGAGGAATAAAATGGAGCCTCAGAGAGCTTTTATAGATGGAGACAAGAAAACCCATCTCATTCTAAATTTCTTCAAAACAAAAAAGATTGTCATTGACTTAAGGCACGATTCACTCCAAACTGAACAACTTGGACCATCCCAAGCACTGGGCTTTTGAACAACAGAGAACAGTCAGTGGATGTCTGAGATCAGTGAGCTGCAGGATAGAATGCCACAAGAACTCCAAACTGAACAACTTGGACCATCCCAAGCACTGGGCTTTTGAACAACAGAGAACAGTCAGTGGATGTCTGAGATCAGTGAGCTGCAGGATAGAATGCCACAAGAACTCCTTCTTTCCGAGTGTCCAATTAATCTGTATATGGAAGATGAAGATTTTTGACTCAACTGAGTCAACTCATAACTGAATTTCCCCTTGGGGATTAATAAAGCAATTTTGAATTTGAATAATTCACTTCTATTAGGAAAGAATTGTATGCATTAAATAACTACAGCAAGAAGGTTGGGAGTTCAAACATCCTTTCTGTGAGGAGTCAGCATGTCCTCCATGTGTTACCTTGAGTTCTCGCCGGGTACTCCTGCTTCCTCCCACCGTCCAAAGACATGCATGTATAAGTTAATTGGCAACTCTAAAGTGTCCCTAGTGAATGAATGTGAGAGTGAATTTGCCACTGAATGTTAGCCCTGCACTAACTTGTCCAGTGTGTACTCCCCCAAGGCCCAAAGTAGCTGGGATAGGTTCCATTCACCCATGAACAGAGGTCTATTACCAGAAGTCTTTTTTCAATCTTCCACAAGGATTTGTTGTGGAGTAGGATGAGGTTATTTTACAAAAGTAAACATCATGGTAGTAGCTCAGTGGTAGAGTGGCTGTCCTTCAACCAGCAAGTGGGCGGTTCGATACCCTCCCAAAACATCATAACATTCCGCTCTCCCACACTCTCCCCCATTTTGATGAGATAAATGATCAAAATGGTAACCTGGCAATAATTGAAGAATAATTAAAATACCCATTATGATTATAAAAGGTAAATGAGAAGATATGAGCTACCTCTGCAGCATGAGAACAGTCTGTTGTCCTTCTGTGGAGAAGATACCAGCTGTCTTCATATCTACAGACATGCACACAAGCTTATTCATACTTGTGTGTATGAACACACTTTTATCTGCAAATCATATTATAAAACTTTACCTATTGAGGATCTGCAGTCCAGCGCTGAAATGAGGAAGGCATTCCTCAAACCTGAAGACGTGAGACAAAGAGACAGATAATGATGACCGTTCGACTTTCTGTTTGAAACACTGGACATGACAGATGACGCAAGGATAATTTTCTTATAACAAAGTAAAGGATGAGTTACTAGGCCAATGTTGGAGGAACCTCACCTTGGTTTCCTTCGTACTTTAGACTCCTTTGATTTGTCTCCAAGGGTCTTAAATCTGGAGTGAGCGTCAGAGGGAATTATTTAAATAACAGTTTGTTTCAAGATCACAAAAGGTACATTCTAAATCAATAAATAGACTCTAAATCAATATAGTGATGCTTTTTAATTAGGCCCCAGCTGCCTAAAGAATTTAGTAGGAGCATGAGAACACGGTGTCGAGAGAAAAACGCAGCAAATCTGTGTCACACGACAATCAGCTGAGCAGGACATGGCGCAATATTAAACGCCTTTTCTGAGAAACTATTCGCAGTTTGGAAGGGAGCACTCACCCAGATGAGAAGTCCTGTTGGACTGAGTGAAATTTCTCCTTTAAGTTCTCAAACATGCTGTTGTCCGTCTGCAGTCCCCTCTGCCGAGACTGGAGGATGGCAGTGGAAAACACAAGCTTCTTCGTCTTTTTTCTTCTTCTTCTTCTTCTGCTTCTTCTTCTTCTTCCTCCTCTTTTTTTCAAATGGTGATTGGCAACCAGCTGAGAGTTGCATTTACCGCCACCTACTGAACCGGAGGTGTATGTAGGACTACATACTATAATTTAATAATTAGACCTGTTACTGTTAGATACTGAGCCGTGACTTTCCAAAGTTTCTCTGAAGGGGCTCCTAGGACATTTGTCATTGTGAAATCCTGCCTATTGTTCCTGCACCATGCAGTCAAATCATCTCTCTCTCTCTCATATCTGCTGCAATGGATTGGACATGAATAAGACGTGCTCAATGCTTTCTGGGTGTAGACAGTGACTACATAGTCCAGTGGGGCGTCTGTTTATTGTATATAGGGAATAATTTAATGCAGTATGACCTATTCTCAAGCGTGTGTAAGCTCTCTCTTCCTTTTGGCTCCTGTCCACCGTACTGTGTGAACCAACATGTTTCTGAATATTGTATAGATGTCTTCCAGTGTCTAATATGTCCCAGTGTTCATGCCATATCTTGCGTATGTATCTGTCTGTTTATGATTGCTTTAACCTAAGATTTCCTCATTGCAATAACTGTGTCAATTGTGAATAAAAAATGTTTCGATAAAAGCATCTGGACTCAGTTTTTAAGCTGAAGACCTTTCGTCAATATAGAGAGAAGAAGAGAATTGATCAATTCTGAGATCAACTGGTAGGAAAGCTGAGCTTATATCTCCAGATATCAGGGGAAACTCCTCCCTCTAAAGATATAAGCTCAGCTCTTCTACCAGTTGATCTCGGAATTGTTAAAGTCTCTTGGAATTAGAGAGGAAACGTCCAAATGGCCAGATGGTTGCCAGAAGGCAAACAAGTGTGTGTGACAACTGACAACAGGGCTAATGTTGTCAAAGCCATCGCACTAAACAACTGGACCAGGCTTTCATGTTTCAGGCATCGCTTACACATTTCATTTTCAGTAAGTTAATTAAAATAAAAAAAAAATGTTCTACCATTGTTATAAGAATTTTAATTCTTATGTTTAGAGTTACTGGGGGTTTATAGTTCTCTTCAGGTCATGTCAAATTCATGTCATGTCCTTCGTGCTAATCCAAGCATGAAAGTAGACATAACTAGACTGAGACATGGCTTGTCACGGGACTCTTGCACCTGGACCATTGTGAACGCCTCTCACCAAGGACGTCACTGTGCTGTATATAATCCCATGTTATGTTTACATCTGGGAGCAAACCTTTCGCTGTACCCTTGTTACTGTGTGTCTGCTTTGCTCATCCTTGCAAGGATTAAAACCTGACCATTGCTTGTTAAATTATAATCGGTCTCCGTGTCTCTCTGGTTAAATATGGGGATATAGAATATTCCTATAACAACCATGTATATTGTTAGAACTAAATTTACACTTCATCTATCTAACTCCTATACTTTCACATAAAACTAAGCTTTAGTCTAACAATTGGAGCATGTTCAGAATCGAGAGAAATGAGCCAGGCGACGATGGATTATACACCAAGTAATTTATTGCTGCAGCAACAAAGAAAGCTAATGCAGAATTCTGGGTCTCAGGTCCCTAACACACAATCTGTGTTGTCCTCTTGACCATCGGAGAGACAATGAGTCATCTGAGTTGCCCAGTACATGTAAGGCACAATATGAATATGCATGAATCCATTCTTAAGGCTGATTTATGCTTCTGTGTCGGGTGTACGCCGTAGGCTACGCACGTAGGCGACACCGTTGTGAGCATTTATACTTCTGCTAAGTCTGTTTTGCTCTGCAGTACACTGCCGAAACGCTAGTTGACGCGAGCGGGTTCCACTGTGTTTGAAACGACATTTCAGTCACCCCACGGAATTGTGCCATGGCAAAACCATTGTTTACATTAAATAGATGCAAAAGAGCAAATTATACAAATAAATTAACTGTAAGATCTTAATTTACTGTAACCTTAACCATAAAATATGCATACAGAAGGAACCAACATAATTGGTTCAAACTATATACACAAATTGTTTGATGCAAAAGATAGTAAAAAACAGGTGCAACGGTCTTGAATTGTAAATTAAAAATAGATGCAAAAGAGCAAACACAGACACATGTGCAACTATTTATTAATGTTTATTTGCAATAACCTTCACACATTTTTTGAAACAGCAGTATTTTTTTAATAAACAGTGTAAAGTACATACAAATATGGGCATGACAGTGCAATGTATTAATGTGCAATAATCTACAATTATTATCAAAAATAGATGCAAAAGAGAAACTTCACAAATGATGCAAACTACAGTATAACCTGCATGAATAGGTGTGAACAGACAATAAATAAAAAAGCTGAAGTGCAAACTGCAGATACAGTGCATTTCTATATGCATTGCCTGCGCTCTGTGGTCCTCTGGTACCCCCTGCAGCATATCTGCAACAGTTTGTCCAAACCGGTCGCTCTCATCATGACATGTCAGTCACAGTCATTGACACAGTCTCTGTTGAGCGCCACCCGCCGTTCCTCCAACTGACCCTCCAACCGAGCAACCTGCACTTGGACCCAGTCATCTTTTTCTTTTCTCTTCATTTTTTGTGCCATTCTTGGATTGGGGGACGGATCAGATGACTGGGGGACGGATCAGATGACTGGGGGACAGAAGAGATGGCCGCGGGGACAGAAGAGATGACTGCGGGGACAGAAGAGATGACTGGGGGACAGAAGAGATGGCCGTGGGGACAGAAGAGATGGCTGGTGATGTGGCTCTACCACTTGATAATCGGTCATTATCACTGTTGGCTAGAGGTCTCACATCCGATAAACCAGTGGAGTTTGAGCTGGTATCAGTCCCATCCTGTGATTATGAAAGAAATAGCAAATAGTATAAGTTATACATAAAAGATGATGCATTCATTGTTAATTCAAAGATAGATAGAGCTATAATAACTGCATATTCATACATTGCAAATGCTAAATTGTTGCATTTGTATTTTCTGTAAGCCAAATAAAATTACAATCTATTATATTACATGAATACAACCCATTAAATATAAATACAACCTATTACACATGCTTTTAGACTCACAGGTATATTATTTCTGCAAAAAAAATCAATACCCCATGTGGTAGCATCGCTAGTTAAGTTAGCTAACCGAAACACAATAGAGGTACATCAAAGGACGTGCATTATCTTATCGTCAAAGTTTGACTCCGTAAGCAGATGTTTGACATGAGGTGCCAGCCAAGATAGGAATATATAAAACGCTGTGATTTTTTTTCCTCCTGGATCCGGAGACGAACATACTTGTCTCGAGAGTTCTTCCATCTCTTCATGCACTCCGCTACATCTAAACCCACGTTGGAGATGGCTGTATTTCCTCACTTCTTCAATTAATCGCTCGGTCACTTGATCTATTTCCATGTTGGCTCTTCACTGAATTTTGGAATTTAAAAATGGCGGGCGACCAAGAGTGCAGAAGACCATTCCGGAAATGCGTAGGAGGTAACGTGATACTACCAAGCGACCAATCACAGATCTTGCGGTCCCCGTCGTCGCGACACGTAGTTACATTTTGGAGGAGGTGCGCGCCAGGCTACGGCGTAGGGTACGGCGTAGGGTACACGTCACCGCGTCGCCGTACCTTCGACGCGCACCCTAAGAAAGAAGCATAGATCAGAAGCAGAAGCATAAATCACCCTTTACAGTATTCTCATTGGACAGGTGTTGTTTCAGTTCCTTCCAGCAACGGTCTAAGGCCACATCAGCACTCAGTGTTTTTCCACTGTTGTTCAACTGTGCTGTTATCTGCAAAAGAACATCCTGTGCAACCAAATAGCAAAACAACATCTCTATCCCGCTATGTTTCTAATAATGTATTCATTAAACAAGTAAATAAACTTTGTATTATCTTTATTATTCTTCAATATGTGGCCGGGTCAAATAGAAAAATTTAACTTTTATCAAAAACTAGTTACAATTCACCCTTTAGCCAGAAGGTGTCACTCTAGCGACATAATACGATAGTGAATACTTGAAGGCACACGCGTGACGTCACCACAGCGCGGCAGCCAAATGCCTCGGTAAGAGAATGAGAGAACGGTGCGTTCAGGGGTAAAATTTACTGTTAAAATGAGTTTAAACACAAAAATAATCTTTGAGGTAGGCCACATCCTATGACTCTGAGGCACTTCCTCCGAAAGGACCGTTGGTTAACAAAGTGTCGTGGCGGGAAGCAGGGACGAGCACAGACCTGCAGTTTGGATCAGAGCTGTTTGGGTTTTGGCACCATTTTGGATGAACGAACAGGAAGCTGGACTGGGTGGAGTGGACGAGAAATGGCAGAAGGAAGTGACGGTTCAGGAAGTGAGTCAGAAGAGAGGGATGTAGGAAATTGGAAATTATGGAAATTGGAATACAGGTAGGACAAATAAGCGTAAAAAGAGCGTAAAATCAGATGGGTGTGACGGGAGAGGAAATGTAACAGAAAGGAAGAGAGAGGATACCAACATAATAATAAAACTTGCGCAAGAGGGGGCTTCATTTTGCGAATGGAATCCAATACAGCTAACTAAATCCATAAGTAAAGATATCGGGGAGGTAAGGAGTGCTAAAACATTGCGAGATGGATCATTATTAATTATAGGTAAGGATGGAGAACAACAAGGAAAAGCAATTAAAATAAAAAATAAAATGGCAAAATAAAAAAAAAAATAAAAAAAAAATAAATGGCAAGAAAGTACATTGTTCACTGATGAATGATGGAAAATGGGTCAGAGGAGTAATCACATGGATTCCGGTAAATGTAACAGCAGAGGATATTAAAGGAAATGTAACAAATGCAAAAGTGAGTGAAGCAAGACATCTTAAAACAAACAGAAATGGGATTAGAAGTGATAGTCTTTCTGTACTAGTCACATTTGATGAGAAAAGACTCCCGTAAAAGATTCTTATTGGATATATGTGTTATGAAGTGAGGCCCTATGTTCCCCCACCTCTTAGATGTTTTAAGATGTCAGAGGTTTGGACATGTAGCATCCATGTGCAAGGGAAAGCAAACATGTGGTAGATGTGGTGGAAATCATGAGTTTGGCAAATGTACAGAGGGAATGAAGTTAAAGTGCTGTAATTGTGGAGGAGAACATAGCAGTCTATCGTGGGTGTGAGGTTAGTAAAAGAGTGGAAGAGGTGCAGCGAATCAAGACTACTCAGGGTATAAGCTACGCAGAGGCAGTGAGGAAGGTTTCAGAAGATACGCAGGTGATAAGGCAAAGTGACACTAAGACGTAGTAAAATGTGGAGGATGTAATCGGTTGAAGGAGGAAACTTTGATTGTGAACAAGAATGATTTTGTACTCTTCATGGCAGATGTAGTCAATTGTTCTGCACAGACAAAATGTCGGAATGAGAGGATAAAGATTATTGTCAAATCAGCTGAGAAGTACCTTGAAGTGAGAGGGCTGCTCTGGGAAACAGTTAAAGACATTTTTAATGAAGATAATCAGCCATCTCAGACATTTGTTGGATCAACTTAATGGTGTTAATTCTACTTCAGTGGAATGCAAGAAGCTTAATTTCAAACGGTCTAGAGTTTAAGTATATCGATAAGTTGGAAGAAAAACCTGATGTTATTAGTATACAGGAGACGTGGTTAAAACCATAGTTGAATTTTAGTATAAAGGGATATAATGATGTTAGGAGAGATAGAGAATCTGGTAGAGGGGGAGGTGTGGTGACATTCATACAAAATGGAATGAGTTATAAGGTAATGCGTATAAGCACAGAGCATGAATCAATTACAGTTAAGGTATGGACTAACAGAGGTAATATTGATACAATTAATTATTATAATCCGTGTGGGGAAATAAGTCTAGAATCACTAGAGGAGGTTGTAGGGGAATTAGATGATAATGTGATAGTGTGTGGGGATTTCAATTCACATAGTTCACTTTGGGGCAGCAGTAAGACAGATTTAAATGGATTAGTGGTTGAGGAATTTATAGATATATGGGGCGCAGTGGCTCAGTGGTTGAGTGGTTGTCCTTCAACTGGAAGGTTGGTGGTTCGATTCCCGGTCTCCCCACAGTTCATACTGTCGTTGTGTCCTTGGGCAAGACACTTAACCCACCTTGCCTCCAGTGGTTTTCCAGCTGTAACACTGGTAGGTGAATGGAAGATTAATGTATAAGCGCTTTGAGTGCCTTCTAGGTGGAAAAGCGCTATATAAAACCAATGCCATTTGCCATTTAGATAATCATTGTTTGGTATGTATTAATAATGGGGAAGGAACACGATATAGTATGCAAAACACAGAGGCAGCACTTGATTTAACACTGGTGTCTAGTGAAATAGCAGGTTTACGTACATGAAATGTGATCAAATATACTACAATAGGAAGTGATCATTATTCTGTGGTAATGAAAATTGGCATGGAAGGTTATTATGAAAAGGGAAAGAAAATTCCTAGATGGAAATTGGGAGATGCTAACTGGGAAGTTTTCCAAAAGATTAGTGCTAGTAGATTATGTAAACTTGAGGAGGAAAATCAGGCAGATGTAAATATAATTAATACTAAAATAGTTAAGGAGATTATTCAGGCATTAGTGAGCAGAACAATAAGAATACAAAAAAGAACCTTTTGGAGGAAATACTGTAACACTATTGGAAGGGAAGTACAGCCGTCTGATGTATGTGGCATGATTAAAAGAATGGGAGGGATTAGAAGAAAATATGAAATACCAGTGTTGGTAACTGGAAATAAATTGGCAGTTAATAATTTAGAAAAGGCAGAACTTCTTGCACAAACATTTGAGACGGTAAATAGTTCATGTAATCTCACAGATGAGGCTAGGCAGTGTAGAGAAAGAATCATATGGAAGAATCCTAATATAACAGAGAAAAGGGAGATGACAGGAGAGTCGTTGGATCTATCGTTTAATATGTTTGAATTAAGAAGAGCAATTATGGGTGCTCGTCAGACCACTCCAGGGAAAGATGGAGTATGCTATGGAATGCTGGGACACATGTCAGATAGTGCACTGTACAAGGTGTTGGGTTTGTTTAATAAAGTTTTGGATACTGGCCAACTTCCGTTAGATTGAAAAAAAGCAATAATAGTGCCTATTCTAAAACCTGGAAAAGATCAGTCAGACCCTTCTAGTTATAGACCTATTGCATTAACTTCACACTTATGCAAAATTATGGAAAGGATGGTCACAGATCGTTTAACGTATTATTTAGAGAGTAAAGCTTTCCTGTATATATATCAGAGTGGGTTTCGTAGGGGTCGGAATACAATGGACTCAGTATTGAGCTTAGAATCAGACATCAGGAAAGCACAGACTAATAAAGAAGTATTGATAGCTGTGTTCTTTGATGTTGAAAAAGCATATGATATGCTCTGGAAGGATGGATTACTTATTAAGTTGAAGTCACTGGGTATTGGAGGTGGAACATATTATTGGGTTATGAACTTTTTGTTTGACAGGGAAATTCAAGTAAGAGTTGGATCAGAATATTCCAGTGTATATAAGGTGGAGAATGCTACTCCGCAAGGTAGTGTGTGCAGCCCACTGCTATTCAACATAATGATAAATGACATTTTTTCTCAGCTTGAACAAAGCGTAGGGAAATCCTTGTATGCAGATGATGGGGCTTTGTGGGTAAGAGGCCGTAATGTTTTGCACGTCAGTAAGAAAATGCAAACTGCAATAGTTGATGTGGAAAAATGGGCAAATAAATGGGGATTCAAATTGTCTGTAGAAAAAACAAAGGTGATTTGCTTCTCAAGGAGGCATAAAGTCACAGCGATTTCCATGAAGTTATATGAACAACCACTTGAGCTACTTAAGACATTCAGATTTCTTGGGGTTTGGTTTGATGAGAAGCTCACATGGAAAACTCATTTAGACAAAGTCAAGAACAAATGTAAAAAGGTCATAAATCAGAATCAAATCTTAAGAAATTGGATGTAATACAAGCTCAGGCTTTGAGAATTTGTAGTGGATCTTTTAAAACTTCTCCTGTATCAGCAATGAGGGTTGAAATGGGAGAAATGCCATTAGGAATCAGGCAAATAAAATTAATAATGGCATATTGGGTTAGTATCCAGGGGCAGTGTGAGTCGCATCCTGCTAAAAGTCTTAATAAATTGCTGGGAACACAATAAGACAAATTTCATGAGTTTTGGGTGGATTGGTGATGCAAAGGCAGAAGTCATAGGATTAAGACAATTAGAGTACAGCTCTACAGTGATACAGTCTTCAATTCCTCCCTGGTTATTCACAACACCATAAGTAGACATAGAGATACAGCAGGAATTGAAGAATAAGTCAAAGAAACTTCCTGAAAACAGAATAGTACAGAATTACTTTGATTTGCATTTTGCAGATTCCATGTTTATATTCACAGATGGTTCAAAAGATCCTGATACAGGGCGTGCAGGTGTAGCAGTTTACATCCCAGCAAGAGTGTTATATATTAAGAAAAGAATATCGGATAATGTGTCAGTATATACCACAGAATTGATTGCAATATTATTGGCCCTGCAGTGAATAGAGGAGAGGGAAACAAAAAATACTGTTATTGCATCTGATAGTTTGTCTGCACTTATGAGTATTAAATCTGGCAAAACATTATTTAGATCCAATATCATTAAGGATATATTCATTAAGTTATACAGGATGAAGCTAAAGGGGCTATCCAAATGCTTTCTTTGGGTTCCTGCTCATGTCGTTGTGGAGGGGAATGAGCAGGTGGATATGCTAGCTAAAGGATCACTTAAAAATAAGTAGAATTAGAAACCCCATTAAATAAAGAAGAAGCTAAGTCAATTATCAGGAAGTATGCACAGTCCGTTTGGCAAGGGTATTGGGATAACAGTGAAACTGTTAGTCATTTATATAATGTACAGAGACAGGTTGGGGCTGGAAGGATGGTGGGATGGAAAAGGAGGGAATAAAGTTTAATAACTCGTCTGAGAATAGGTCATACAGGTCTAAACCTTTCATTGTATAAAATAGGTAAGCACCCAAATGGGAAATGTACTTATTGTAATCAACCAGATACAGTGGAACAGTTTTTTTTTTTTCCTGCTTAATCTCTCGTTCCACACTCCAGTCCAGTTAGTGGCAGTAATGCACACGATAAATGGTTAAATGGAGCTGGACACATGGCTAGACAATGTCCAACGTAGAACCCAAACTCAGACAAGCACAAATGCCGCTGCTGTGCAGGGAAACGAGACCCATTGGTTGCTATAAGCCAGGCAATGTGAGGTAAGTCCGAAGGCTCACCACAAACTTTGACTAAAGAGCGCTTTTTGAGAAATGGAGTCGGTAAATTTCCCATTGTGGACATATAAATAGGTGCTGTTCCTGCAGTGCCTCATAGACTCAGGAAGCAATGTTAGTACTTTAGCTGAGAGTTTTTTCAGAAACCATCTCCATGGGGAGTATGAAAACATGCACTGTACATCAACTGTATGGCTAAAAATAACTGCTGCTAACAAGCTACCATTACTGTACCTGGGCTATGTTGAGTTAGATATTCAAGTAATGGGAGTGACACTACCTGAATGTGTTTTTTTTGGTAGTAAGAGATTACGATAAAACATGCACAAATGAACTGGATCCATCCCCAACTGGAGTAATTGGAATGAACATTGCAAAACGGTGTAGAGAGTTGGGGGAGAACTGGATTCTGAGTGAAGAGAGGCTTTTCAAAGAGTCCAGGAGGCAGGACTGGTGGAAAAGGCGGCCATGGCTTGTGTAGCACTGAAAAACCAATGTCACCTGCCTGCACTTTCAGTCTCCACAATTTATGTAAGGGGTCCTAAGAGAGACTCTAATGATAACTCCACTCTGGTGCTAGAACCGGGCAACACTCCTCTCCCGGGTGGTGTTATTGTTGTGCCCACTGTTGTATCAGCCAGTGGTCCCATCTTTCCTGTCCAAGAGATCAACTTCTCACAAGACAATGTGTGGCTCCCAGGTAAAACCAGGCTAGGTGTTCTGACTCCTTGTGAGTGCATTGAAGGTGACCCTTATGAAGTAAAGTTCCAGCGCATATCAGCTACACATGAGGAAGTCACTGTTCGTCAGAAGGTAGTACAAATAGTGGGTTCGTGGACAAAAGCCCATGCAAATAAATCGGTCGCATAATCACTTGGAGGGATTGTAGTGTGAAAAGGGATCCAAAATGCCTACCAAGTTAATGTGAGTTTTGCGATTCCCCCCTCTTTTTGACCCCAAAAACCGATTCCTCTGGTTTCCACTTCCCCACCATTTAGGGGAAACGTGTCGGTGACCACTGCAGACCACTGCAGACCTCTCTTAGGCCACGTCCCACTGACCACTCCTAAGCCCCACCCACATCCCACGAACTCACTATTTGTCCACGAACACACTATTTTTGGGAAATGTGTCAGAGACCCCACCCCGACCACTGCTGACCACTCCTAAAGCCCCGCCCACATTCCACAAACCCACTATTTGTCCACAAACCCACTATTTATCGGAATGGGCCCGGAATGGGGTGTCCTGCGCGCATCATCTTGTGGCACATAACCATCTGTCCACCCAAAGTTGCTCCGGGAAATTTGGCCTGTGGATATGTCATACCAGGGCCCCCTCTGACTTCCCAGTTAGATTTTGGACCACAACGGACCTCTCTGAACAAATCCAAGTTGCCCATTATTTCAATGTATTTTGTGTAGTGCGTTTTCGGGCGTGGCTCAGAAAGGTCCGATCGACTCGGGAGCAGACTCATTTTTATCGCCGCAGTATATGGGAGCATGTGGTAAAGTTTGGAGAGGCTACCACATTGTTAAGGGGTCTAAAAGCCAAAAAAGGTTATGCGCTAAAGGACCATAGGAGGACCAACACCGCTTTCGATATGTTGTTCTGGGTGGCCCCAGTAAATAGTGTGCAAAATTTGGGCCCCTGGGACCTCTGTAGAAAATTCCCTACAGGCGATTATTTCAATGCATTTTGTGTAGTATGTACACGGACGGCACCTAGGAAGGTCCAATCGACTCGGGAGTGGACTCCTTTTTCTCGGCACAGTGCGTGGAAGGGTGTGGTGAAGTTTGGAGAGGCTTCGACACCGTTAAGGAGCCCCCCTGAGTAGGGCAAATCAAGACCCGTTGTCAAATTCCACTGTCCAGGAACATACTATTTTGTTACATTGAATAAATGTAAAGTGGGATCGCTGGATCTCTGCCCTCAAAAGGGTTAGGGCCACCAAACCTGGCCTCCTGTATTCATCCTCATGCCCTCTAACGGGGTGCAGAGTTTCAAAAAGATCAGAGAAACTTATTTTTAGGCCCAAAAAAACATTTTAATGCTGTTAAAATTAATGCTGTTCTCCTTGTTACTCTGAAAACAGTTTCTCCCGTCTCTTTTGGTAGAGAGTGTTAGAACTAATATTACTTCAATAAAAACTATAAAACCAATGTAAAGTTTGTATGTTTAATTCCACTCAGAAAAAGATTTAAGCCAGCGCTGGGACACAATACATGAGTTAACATGAAGTCAGCCCACGTGTTGTGTTGCTGGTCAACTCAACACTTGGCCACACCTCTCACAAGAGGGAGCACTGCCAGGGTGACCAACTGGTTCTAACTGGTTTAAACAGATGAGGTATGTAGTGTACTAATCTAGGGTGCAGTGTATCATGCAGAGAGTGTAAATAACATACAAAACAGTTGAAAAAAGGGTTTCTTATTCTAAAAATACAAACATCCTGCTGAGGGACAGTCGGGAAATTAAAGATCCATATTATTTTTTGGAAGCGGCTGGTGTAATGTATTGTTTTTTTTGAGTACATATATGTATGAAACCTAAAATAAACATTATTTGGCTGAAAACACTGAAAAGTTGTGATATATGACAGCTCTGAGCGCGCCTGTCTATGGCTCAGTGCAAGCCATAAGTGTTGACTCTTACTCCCTGCAATCGAATGATCAGCTGATGCTCTCTGTTCCTTTTGCCTGCACTGAGTCCGGGGAAAAAGCCTTTGTCCACTCGGCTCCTTTCGCTTGGAATATGCTGCAGAAAGACTGGAAACTGACTGAGCTCTTGTCCTTAAACACTTTTAAAACTAAGCTGAAAGCAATGGAAACTGCGTCAAAAATGTGCAATTGTTTTTCATAACCTGTGTTATTTTAATGTTTCTTTGTATGTTTATAATTGTATAAATGTTGTTGCCTCTTGGCCAGGACTCCCTTGAAAAAGAGGTTTTTAATTTCAGTGGGACTTTCCTGGTTAAATAAAGGTTAAATTTAAAAAAATAAATAAAAAATACGGGACCAATGGGCGGATAACATTCATATTTTTAATATTTATGCTTTCTAGTTAATGTTTGGTCATAAATTTACTGCCATTTCCTGTTGTTTTAATTATCAAATTATTCTCGTATTACACATGATAGAAGGAAGTTAAGCAACCATTAATTGTTTATGCTCACATATAAGTATTATAAAGATTTAATGTAAAAAAATTACCAGACAATTGTGCATTATTTAAATTTTTCAAAAAAAAAAATAGAACCAAATTGTCACACATTTATATTTAAGCATATTAATGTTTGCTCTAATTGATAAACTATTATGTGTCTTTTTGATATGTGTATTTTTAGAAAGAAGTGTGAAAGACCCATGGATTGACAGAGTAGTCGGTGTGGGCAAGAAGATAGTCTTTGTTTGGTCTCAGGAAGAAGTGGGTGTGGGCTCTCCAGAATGCTCAAAAAAATTGGGCCTCTCAGAACACAAACTCATAACTGAATGTTGCACACTTTGGGGTTCCAGGCAGAAAATGATCCAGCGGTTTATAGAACAAGAAAAAGCACTAGAACAAATGTTTGGCAGCAGATAAAACTGCCTCTTATGTTGACATGGCAAGACCTACAGGTGCTTGACTTTCTCAGCAAAGCATTGAGTCCGCTTTTGGAGTTTACAGATCCATTTTCTGCTGAAGAATATGTGACCAGATCATGTGTAAAGCCTGTTCAGATTTTCAACAATGACCTGTTAAAAGTAAAAGACACTGAATCTCAGCTCAGAAAAGACATCAAAATGGCAATACTTGACTACATGAACAAAAGCTACAAATACATAATCACAGGGAGACTTATTAACATGGCTACTCTGCTTAAGCCATGCTTTCACACTGAATATCTTAGTGAGAGGAGATACAGCTAAAGACATTAAGTCGGGGGTATCAAACTTGCGTCCCTGGGGCCAACTGCGGCCCCCAAGACGATATTTTGTGGCCCGCAGGATAATATGAAAGTGTAATGTTCGTGCGCCCTGTGAGTTTTATATGAATGGCATGTTACCACGTTGTGTGTGGAAGGTTCCTTTTTGTGCAAGCTGGAACTGAACCAACCTACCATCACAGTGGAGTATATGGCTCCTGGGGGCAGGCCATCCGCTGGGCTTGATGCAGGCAGAGAAACATTTAACAACTATGGTGGAGCCCGTGTAACATCACATAGCAGTCATAAAATGACTGCTTCTTACTGTGTTTGAAATGAGCATGTTTGACCTTGATCTGCACAAATTCAATGTTACCTCTGTTATTCTATCTAAATCTTTAGTCTTTAGTCTCTCTAATTATTTAGTCCTCAAACACATCTGAAAACTCACAGAGTCAGTGACCCAAAAGCATCCTGTCCTCGTGTTATTATCATGTAATTATATCAGAGGTAATCTTTTAAACCAAGCAGAACTGTTAGAGCTCGACAACTTTTTCCTGCCGCTATCTCTCCACTGGACCAGCCTTCAAATGTCTGCTCTACATCAAGACTGAAGATCGGTCTCCTGAATGTGCAGTCTCTATCCTCCAAAGCACTCCTAATTAATAATCTTATTGCTTCTCATAGCTTGGATTTACTTTGTCTTTGTGAAACGGTGCTTAGGCCCAATGTTTTTCTGCCACTAAATGAAGCCTCTCCCCCTGATTATGCGTTTTCTTTACAGGTACATCATCACAGCCGAAATTTAACTCTTTCGAAGTGTTACTCATTAAACATATTTCTTCTCAAATAAACGGAAGGAAGCCATTTTATTTAGCTGTAATCTATTGCCCTCCGGGTCCCTACTCTTCTTTCTTAGACGAGTTTGGAGTTTTCCTCTCGGACTTTATAACCCGCGCTGATAACATCCTTCTAGTTGGAGAGTTTATATTCATCTAAATAAGGAGTGTGATCCTCTGGCCAGAGCATTTCAATCACTGCTTGCGACCATGTCTTTCAACCAGTTTGTTCATGAGCCCACACACATTAGTGGAAACTATCTTGATCTTGTTTTGGCTCGGGGAATAGATGTCTCCAATCTCTTTGTCTCCTCTCTTTCATCTGCTGTCTCAGTCTGGAGGAGTTCGAGATAAGTTACACATTTCCCTCAAATTCAGACAAATGCATAGTGTCTACACGGAATTTTAGCGCAGCTGCAATGGAAATGATTGCCACACGGCTGACAGATGTTCTTCCCAATTTAACTCCACCTGGAAACTCAGTAGAGGCCTACACAGAGGAGGTCCATGCTACCCTCTCAGCAATCACCGACTCAGTGGAACCCCTCAGGACAAAGCCCAGACCAACCAGACGACCTACGCCATGGTATAATGAGGAAACTCGGGCTTTGAAACAGGCCTGCAGGAGTTTTGAACGCAAATGGCGCAAGTCAAAAACAAATATAAATTATCAAAAGTGGTGTTTGTGTGTAAACACCTATAAGCACGCCCTCAGCACTGAAAAGACTGCCTATTTTTGATCTTTTATCAGAGAAAACTGGCATAACCCCAGGTTTCTCTTTGGAATAGTTGCTAAACCTATCCAACCAAAAACAACTGAAGACTCCTCTCCCTTTACTGCACAAGACTTTTTAGATTTCTTTAATCATAAAATTGAAGATATCAAGGATAATATTTTGTTTTTGTCTTCTTTGGCTCCGGGTCCCATTCACTTGGATCCACCGACCTCTCGTCTCTCAGTCTTAGATTCTGTTTCCCTCGATGAGCTGACAAAAGTGGTTTCTTCATGTAACGCAAATACGTGTCTCCTGGATATCCTGCCAGCAAAACAGCTTAAAGAAGTGTGGCCGTATGTGGGGCAAATTATAGTAAACATTATAAACTTGTCCCTGTCTACTGGCACTGTTCCTTCCCTTTTCAAACAGGCTGTGGTCAAAACCCTGCTCAAAAAACCTACTCTGGATCCTGGATGTCTAAATAATTTCCGTCCTGTCTCCAATTTACCTTTTCTATCTAAAGTCCTCAAAAAAGTTGTGCTAAAACAACTTACTCTATATCTACCGGAAAATGACCTCCTTGAGCCGTTTCAGTACGCATTTAGGGCATCTTATTCCACCGAAACAGCTTTAGTTAAAGTGACAAATGATCTCCTCCTTCAGATGGACGAGGACTCATTGGCTCTACTGTTATTGCTGGATCTCAGTGCTGCATTTGATACGATTGATTATGCAGTACTAGTAAGAGACAGACTTAAAGATGTTTTTGGCATATCTGGCTCTGCTCTTGATTGGTTAGAATCCTATCTGTGTGATATGTCTCATTTTGTCTCTTTTAATAAATCCTTCTCCTCCACGGCACCAGTGAAGTTCGGTGTGCCACAAGGGTCTGTGCTCGGTCCCATACTTTTTTCACTATATGTTACACCATTGGGACAAATCATCAGAAGTTATGGAGTGAAATTCCACTGTTATGCCGATGATACACAGCTGTATCTACCAATAAAAGCGCATAATACTACTGACATCATGCGTCTAGAGGCCTGCCTCTTTTCAATTAAAACATGGATGTCTCAAAACTTCCTCCATTTGAACGCGGATAAAACTCTCTTGTTAATTGGTCCTGCCAGTCATCGGCTCAACCAAGTTCAACCATCTTACTGTCTCAATCAACAATTGTGTGTTGGAGCACGGCAAAACTGCAAGGAACCTCGGTGTCATTTTTGACCCCACACTATCACTGCAGCAGCACATTAGTAAGGTCACTAAATTGGGCTTTTTTCACTTGAGGAATATCTCAAAAATTCGCTCCTGCCTCTCTTAAGCTGATGCTGAAATTCTCATTCATGCATTTGTCACATCCAGGCTGGACTACTGCAATGCGTTATTCCGTGGACTGCCGAGGAAAAGTACTCACAGTCTACAAATGGTCCAAAATACAGCCGCCAAACTTTTAACAAAGACCAGGAAGTTTGATCACATTACTCTGGTCCTGGCTTCATTACACTGGCTTCCTATTCATGTTAGAGCTGATTTCAAAGTTCTCTTGTTAACCTATAAAATCCTTTGTGGCGCCCTCTTACCTATCTGACCTTATCACCTGGTATACTCCAGCTTGTACCCTTCGCTCTCAGGACGCTGGCCTCCTTCAACTTCCTCGAATAAAGAAGAAGTCTGCTGGCTACAGAGCTTTTTCTTATAGAGCTTCATTTTTGTGGAATGGGCTCCCGGTGGAAGTGCGGCGATCTGACTCTGTTGAGATTTTCAAAAGCAAACTCAAAACATACTTATTTCACCAAACTTATGGAGACTGATTGATCATAGGGTTAGGTTTACACTGGTTGTAGCTGTAGGTACACACTCCATCGCTCATATTATTATTATTATTATTACTACATCTGCATATTTTCAGTAGTATTTAGCACGTTTGTTTTTCTCCTTTCTCCCTCCTCCTAGGGTGGACGCAAACCTCTGATCTGCTGGGTGATGCGTACTGCCCCCCCACCCGACTCTGCTCCAGTGTGAGGACCCACAGCTCATCTTTCATCTACCTTGATGTTGTGGCTGAGGTCCCATCCACCTTACACACACACACACAGAGTGGACACTGGACGCTGTCAACATAAATGTTTTTTGTGAATATATTTTGTATTTATATGTATTTTTTCAACTGTCCTGGACACATTCTTGCACGGCCTGTCCGTCCTGGGAGTGGATCCCTCCTTCTGTGGTTCTCCCTGAGGTTTCTCTTTTTTCCCGGCTGGGTTTTTTTGGAGTTTTTCCTCACCCTGATGGAGGGTCTAAGGACAGGGGATGTTGTCTAGTGCAGTCTGTTAAGCCCTTTGAGCCCTGTTGTTGTGATATTGGGCTATACAAAAATTGTCTTGTCTTGTCTTGTCTACCTGAAGTCTGGCATTGGATTTGGCATCATGCTGATTGTATTTTGTTTTCCCATCATTTGAAATTAGTTGATTTGTTTGAAAGTTGATGGCAATTTGACCGCCACTATCCATGCAGATTTATTATCATGACAAATCTGCAAATTAACACCGATGTTATGTTGACAATATCAGGGGAGTGGACATCCAATGAGGCCACTCAGCCAGCTAATTCATGTTCTTCAATATTTCATTTAAGTTCAGAATAGATCAGGTTCAGAAGAACCCATTGAAGTTAAAGAACTGTTAGTAATGACGTTTGAGAGGATTTAACAAAGTTTTTTTTGTGGAAAACATGATCTGGCCCAGCCTCTCCCAGACTCTGCCTCCTGCGACCCCCAAGTAATTTGAGTTTGAGACCCCTGCATTAAGTCATACTTGTATGTGGATAAGCAAATGAAATGGAGCAGGAGTGACAGCATAATATATAATATTAAACGGACGCAATCAGAAATAATAGACCCTTCCGGTTATCACCGGCTCGGGTCTAATTACTATGACACCCAACATCAGCAGATTAGCCAAAAAATACCTATGCATCCCAGCTACTAGCTCTGCATCTGAAAGCTTATTCAGCACTGGTTGCAATATAGTCACTTGTCAAAGGTCATCTCTTAAACATACAACCGTTACATGTTAGTGTTTCTGACAAAGAATCTTGAAGTTTGAACAAATAGTTAAATAGCTTCCTCATGTTTAATATCCTACGGAGCCCCTCTGGTCTCACTATGTAAAAAAAAAAATATATATGTAACTAAGTCGTGGCCACGAGATACGCTAAGTCGTGGCCACGAGATAAGTAAATATGAATGAATATAGAAAGGAGAATGCACAATGGAGCAGCTTTTCTCCCGAAAGCATGCACGCTAACTCTGCCACCCATAAGGCTCATACATACAGCCAAATAGAGGTACCGTGACCTAAGCCTACAACGCCCTCTGCTGACGTTTTATCGTAGGCTACACAGACATGCTTTTCCAAAATGTCAAACACTTCAATAATTAATAAACCAGTCTGCACACTACTGTAGACTATCTTAAAATCATAATCAGAAATACTTTATTGAACTTTATTGATATCGATAACCTTTGTTATTTAAATGGACCCTGTACTGTAGTGCAATGTAATACTTCACATTCTGTGCAATATTATCTGTTTTAATATTCAGTGTAATATAGTTTGCTGCAGTTCTGCTTCTATTTATTTACTAGTACTGTTCATCACAATCAATTCAATTCTGTTAATACAGTAATGTAAATCTTGTAAGCTGCATATCCATGGTCCTTTATAACTCTTATTTATATTTTATAGCATATATTTATACTTTTTACATGTATATAGGCTACTTGTTTATTTACCAACTTATATTATTATTTATATTTCTTTAAATGTCTTGATGTGCACATCAACTGTGACACAATTGTCCCCTGGGTTATCGATATCAATAAAGATCAATAAAGTATTTCTGATTATGATTTTAAGATAGTCTACAGTAGTGTGCAGACTGGTTTATTAATTATTGAAGTGTTTCACATTTTGGAAAAGCATGTCTGTGTAGCCTACGATAAAACGTCAGCAGAGGGCGTTGTAGGCTTAGGTCACGGTACCTCTATCTGGCTGTCTGTATGAGCCTTATGGGTGGCAGAGTTAGCGTGCATGCTTTCGGGAGAAAAGCTGCTCCATTGTGCATTCTCCTTTTATATTCATTCATATTTACTTATCTCTTGGCCACGACTTAGCGTATCTCGTGGCCACGACTTAGCTTATCTCGTGGCCACGACTTAGTGTATCTCGTGGCCACGACTTAGCACGACTTAGCGTATCTCGTGGCCACGACTTAGCGTATCTCGTGGCTACAACTTAGTTACATATATATATTTTTTTTTACATAGTGAGACCAGAGGGGCTCCGTAATATCCTTATTCATCCATATTTTATTTTTACTTAATGGTTTGTGCAAATTATATTATTTGACTTACATTATTTTGCAAACTGCAATATTACATTGCAAAGGAAACTGAAATATTTATATTTGTAATTTGCGGATAGATTATGTCCAGGTTTTTTCAGCCAAAGTAGGTTGTTTGAAAATGCCTTTGAACAATTTACAATTGGTGCACTGTTGATTTTGGTACAAATTTGCACTTTAAAATGTAGGCTATTTGAAAATTAGGTTGTTAAAATGAAAATGTCCTTCCTTGAATGCGTACTAATAAAGTTTTGCAGTTGTCTAGCATCAGTTATATTGTCAATTATATTGTTATAGCAAATTTTCTGATTTAAGATATAAATTTTAGATTGTTATCGTCCTGCCCTATGTGGTAGTCAGTTTTATAATGTTTCCAACATTCTTTCAGTTTTTCTTTTTGCAGGGTAAGCCCTGCCATACCCTTGTACATTAGGTCAACAAAAGCTTAATCCTTTGGAGCCGGACTGGCATCTCTCCCAATTCAACCTGGATTACAGAAACTGGCAATGTTTTAAAAGCTTTATTGTGGACTTTGGCCTGCTCTACATCAAGCTTCTTGAGATTTGTTTCAGCTGCAGACAACTAAGCAATACAACCATAGTCCAATGTGGCTTTCATAATGACCCAGTAGATATTTAAAAGAGATTTTCTGTCTGCTCCCCAGACCTGACCTGACTTGTTAAGCAACAGAGTAAGTCATTCACTTTCTTAGACTTATTCTTTACTTTTTCTAGATTCCACCAAGTGGGCTTTTCTTCAGAAATGACTCCCAGGAACCTCACTTTGCTAACTTGTTCAAGCCTCTGTCCATACTGTTTAATTATTTTTTCCTTGTGCCTATGAAAGAAAATTGTCTGGGATTTTGCCAAAGACAATTTGAATACCCATTTTAGAATTCAGTACTCCACCTGCTTCATTGTCCCTTGCATTTTCTTCTGAAGAAAATGCAGATTCCTTCCTCTCACCCACAGTGCACCATCATATCATCATCATCAGCATATAGTGAACTTCCTATTGCCATCCACTTCCTCAAAAATATCATTATAGCATCATAGCATTGAACAAAACAGGACTGCACTTCCATGTGGAATACATTTTTTTTACAGTGTATACATCTGAATATTCTTTACCTACCCCTACTTGAAGTAGCTAACCAAACAAGAAGCTTCTTACCCATTAAACATCATCCCTCCTACTCCAAGCTTGCACAACGTAATGAGAAGACCCTCCTTCCATACCATATCATAGGCCTTTTCAACTTCAAAGAACACTGCAATAATTGTTTCTTTGCTAGTTTTGGCTTTTTGAATTTTGGACTCTAGGTATATCACTGAGTCCATGGTGATCCTGCCTTTGCGGAAGCCACTTTGTTGAGTGGAAAGCAGATTTTACTTTCTAAAAGGTAGTTAAACCTTTCTGTTACCATGGTAAAATGGTATTTTCCTAATTGTGATGTTATGGCTATAGGCCTATAACTTGAAGGGTCTAAATGTGGCTTTACTGGCTTGAGTGTTTGCACTATAATTGATTGTTTCTTAGATGACGGAATGTACCCAGTATCCCAAATGAGTATAAAGACTCTCAAAACCAAGTGTGTGGTCAGACATATGGACCAGCATACCATAAAGCACACATCATTGTTAGCCTAGTTAGGCTTTGAGAGTGCTCTTCTACTTAATTCAACACAAGCTGCTGCTGTTTCTTCAAATTGTAACGACAGACCCTGATGAAGCATTGTAAAATGCCGTAGCGCACTTAAAGGGCAAAACGAGGAAATGTTGGAGAATTACAAAGCTCGACGAGAATTCATTGGTTCAAATATTTTCACTTAGAACTATCAGGTGACTGTGAGCACATGATATATGGAAAATACACGTTTTTAATGTGTTTTTAGTGTCGGATACGTGGATGTGTCATTATCGGTCGCGGAGAGGAGGGGCACGTGCTGCGCTACTCCTTTGGGCAGCTCACGTGACCCGGTTGGTGGCGGTTCTGGTCCTGATGCAGGAGCGTGGTGGCGCGGCTGGAGGGTTGGAACTAGGCCACAGCGTGTTGTGTGGATTTGCTCAGGTGCCGGATCAGCGCAGACTGGGTTTGTTCAGAGCAAAAGCAATGCAGTTCGTAGCAGCAGCTTCTGTCCGCGGCTAACATCGCTCCATCTTTTAACACTCCATTCCAGCTAATGCAGCGCGTGCGGGTCTCATTGAGGTAAATAAGAATTAGCTTAACAGGACATTAATGTGGTTAGCTGTTATTATCAAGCTGTTTTCTAGTTTGAGGTCAAAAGACAACGCGATTTGTTTAAATGTCAGTGTTGTTCCGTGTTTCTGGTCAGAGTCCTGTTCGTGCTATTGAAGAGCACTCAGTAGGAGACCTAAAACATGAGTACAGACCGGCCCAAGCGCAACCGAATCAAGAAAAGATATGTAAGTTCACTTGATAATGCAAATAGCATCAGTCTTTCAGAGCCTTTACAGTGATGACCTCAAAACTGTCATGGCTGTCTGTGTGGAAACTGCTTTTCTGATTTTAGTTTTGTGAAAATCATTTTATTTAACCATTCTCACATGATTTCATTCTTTTTTGTGTCCTCTTTTTTGCTGTCTGTGAATCTACAGGACATCAGTGAAGGGATGCCATGGGGCGAAGAACGTCTGGTTCGCAAAGTTCTGTTCCTCTCCCTACAAGAATTAAAAAACAAACATCAAGCAGCACACAGAACATCACACATACACACTTGGAATAAACATAAAGGTACAAGAAGAACTGCCACTCAGAAACAGTCGCAGATCATGGTCCTAGCACACAGTCGCAAAAAAAAGTACAGAGGAGAGCAGAGAGCACAGCGAGCAACATGCGCGCACAGCAGCAAGAGCACATTGGTGCAGCTGTCAAAGAAGGCACAGCAGCCACAGCAGGGCACCAAAACACTGCCCCAAAAACTTTTTTATCAGTCAAAGCAAAGAGCACACACCTTTCAGGGGAAGGTGGTGTCCAGCAGATCACTCCGTTCGCAGAATAGCTTGTACACACTGCACTGCCTGAGCACTCCCAAAAGACACTCTGTGAAAATTCGAGCCAGCGCTGATAACTCACACAAGTTAGCACCAGTCGTGAGCAGCTCCAAAAACGCTCACACTCCCACAAGATGTGCAGGTCAGTATTCAATTCTTTTTTTTTTTTTTTTTATTAATTTAGATTACTCTGAATTAGGTCAGTGTTTTTCCATCTTGGATGCATGTGGCAGAGTGGTTAGCACTTCTGCCTCAAGGCAAGAAGGTTGTGAGTTCAAAACCCGGCCGACTCCAACATTTCTCGGCATGTCCTCCACATGTTACCATAGGTTCTCTCTCAGGTACTTCGGCTTCCTCCCACTGGCCAAAGACATGCATGTATAGGTTAATTGGCAACTCTAAAGTGTCCCTAGTGAATGAATGTGAGTACAGGACCCCCTCGAAAATGAGATGATTCATCTCAAGGGATTTATCTTCACAAAAAATATAAATAAATCAGAGCCATTGTATTTCTGGCCGATGCCCAAAAATTTGTTCTCGCCTTTATCACAAGTAAATTGTAAGTAAGTTTTCTGGACCAAAATCAATCAAACGTCTGCAGCTCATAGCTCATACTTGAAGTATTCTAACCAGGACAAAGAAATGTCTCATATTACACTTGTTCTAAAGTCACTGCACTGGCTCCAGTTTATATCAGAATTGACTTTAAAATTCAAATTATCTACAAAGCCCTCAATGTCCGCTGGGCGCCCCATATGTTGGCTGCCGACAAGGGATTTCCCCACAGTGATAATAAAAAATAAGACTGAGGAGAATAGAAGCTCGGTGTGTCTTAATTCCCTCAGCATCTAGGCCATTATAGCTTAGCTCATCTATATATCCTGACCATAGACCCTGTCAAAAAGTAAAGTCTCAAGTCTAACCTTAAATATAGAACCCGTGTCTGCCTGTTTAACATGAGCTGGAGCTGATTTCATAAAACAGGAGCTTGTTAACTAAACGCTCTACCTCGCATTGTACTTTTGGAAACACTAAGAATGACAAGTAACCCTGCTTTTTGAGAACAAAGCACTCTGTTTGGACAATAAGTCACTATGTGGTTCCTGAGATAGGATGGGGCGTTACCACTGAAGACAATAAATAAAGCTCAAAATCCAATGTGATGACAGAGCCAAATTAAAAATTGTGAGATATGTGAGTTTTTGTAACCAGCCATGTGCTGATAAACAGTTTAAATACAATTCATGCTGTTTCCACCAAGAAGTACCTTAAGACACAACCTCTGATGTGATATGTCAAGTGCTGAGGCCTGAAATAACTGAAGTCATTTGTTTTGTGTACATAGATAATGCTGTCAACCGCTGTGAAAGGCTCCTGTCATTGAGGCACCGCTGGAACCACTGTTTAAAGACAGAGTGTGGAAAGAATCAGTCAGACACAGACCAAAATGAGTCCCACTCCAGGTCAGTCACTGTATTAAAATGTTAACACAGGAGTGAACCTGCTGATATAGCCAACTTTCCTGCGGTTAAATATAGACCAATACCATCTTTGTTGTCAGTGTTCTATTTTAACTCCTTCATCTATGCTAAAGAAGTTGCTTTATCAAGCCTACTCTCTGCATTGTTACTCCTGCTCTAATCTATTCTGCTTGTGCAGACAGTAGTTAGTTCAGTCTGATGTAGCCTTTTCTTTTAGACCAATGCTGCAGGCACAAAGAAAGTTTGCCCAGTCTTCTCCGAGCTCCCCAAGACTCCCAGTGTGCCACAGGATTGCCACGGTAACGTTTCTGAAGAGATGTCGGCCCAAGACTGAGGACTTCCTGTCTTTTCTTTGTTTGAGAGGTAAAGCAAAAAGATTAGAGCGGGAAAAAACAATGATTGATGATGTAACACAATACCTTCAGTTTTGTCACAATGTCGGCAATGGTTTCAAAACCTGTTGTATATAATTTATTAATTATATTATATTTAAAGTTACAAATAATAAATTATATGCATACAACACCTCTGACTGAAGTGGGTGGCCGGCAAAAAAAGTCAAGCTACTTGACTAAAGAATGCTAATTTTCTCTGAATACAAGCTTCTACTGTGTTTCCTTTTATATTTTACATAGAACAATCTGGAAGATCTTAAGCAAAACCAAAAACAACAACAAAAATACATGTTAACAGCTCTCAAAAGTTATTTTAGCAAAATATTGTATTGAACAAGCTTTCTATTGTATATGTAAGTAAAATACATTCTATGCTTCCCAGATTCAACTGCAATACCCAGCAACATGAGCTTTTTATTAAACAGAAAAGGGAAGGCTGCTTCTGCCCCTCCGCAAGCAGCACCTGAAAAGAAAGAAACAAGTTTGTTCAATAAGACAAAATTTACATGGAAATGTTTTTGTATTTATGTTTATTGAAGTCATTTATACTTGGCCATTTATAAGTAATTTATACTACAGCACGGGAGGGCCCTCTGAGCAGGGGGCGTGATGCTCCTGCCTCATTGGCTCATTGCTATGGAACACGAAGAAAGAAGGAGCAGGTTGGAGAAAGGACAAAGGAGGAGCAGCAGAGGAGAACTGCAGAGGCCCAGGAGGACAGCCCTCAGCAGCACCACCTTCAGGTTATTGCATCAGGACACAAAAGTGAAAATATACCCTGCTCTCTGTAACAAAGACAATCACCATATATTTAGGCCCGACCCATAGCCGGTGGTGGGGGCTCTTCTGTAATTGATAGATTTATTATTAGGCCTGAGCTAGTGATAGGCCGGGAGGCCTCATTTAATCTGTGTGGTGCCGGTGCTGGTGCCAAGGTGGAACTGTCGCTATTTGGTGATGGCGCTAACCCTAGCCCTATGTTGGGGTTATAATGGATATGTATTGAGGTGCTGGTGCCTAGTTTCAAGTGTATTGCCGTGAAGCTCAAATTAGTTGGACTACTACGAGAGTCAACAAGATTTGACATAGGGCATTCATATAAAGTTTTTTTTTTTCCTAATGCTGAAAAGAAATATTTTGGTAAATTTTGTTAAATTTGAACAATTTTTTAATTTTTTTTTAATGTCACAATAGACAATGTAACTTCAAGGATTGTTTAGAGTGTCAGCTATAAAAAATGGATTGGTAAAATTTTTATGAAATTCCAACATTTTAAAGTTAGATCTGTTCAGGTAAAATCTGTGGTGGACACCAGAAGTCAGGGATTTCGTCAAGCTGAAGAAGGAGACCTATCGAGCTTGGTTAGCTCGTGGGACTCCTGAGGCAGCTGATAGGTATTGGCAGGCCAAGCGGGCTGCAGCCCAAGTGGTTGTGGAGTTAAACACTCGGGTCTGGGAGGAGTTTGGTGAGGCCATGGAGAAGGAAAATCGGTTGGCCTTGAAGAAATTCTGGCAAACCACCCGGCACCTCACGAGAGGGAAGCAGTGCCCCGCCATCTTTGTTTACCATGGAGGTGGGAATCTGCTGACTTTGGGACATTTTTGGAAGGAATACTTTGAGGATCTCCTCAACCCCACTAACACATGTTCCACTGAGGAAGCAGATGCCAAGGGCTCAGAGGTGGACTCATCTATGACCCTAGCTAAAGTCACCAAGGTAGTAAGGCACTGGGGGTGGATATGCTCTTAGTAGCTCTCTTAGTAAGTCTCTGGGTGTTGTATGGCTGTCTTGGCTGACACACCTCTGCAACAATGCGTGGCGATTTGGGACAGTACCTCTGGACTGGCAGACCGAGGTGGTGGTCCATCTTTTTAAGAAGGGGAACCGGAGGAGATGACACTTCTCAATCTCCCCGGGAAAGTCTATGCCAGTGAAAGGAGAATGTGGCCAATTGTCGAACCTCGGATTCAGGAGGAAAAATAAAAAATTCGTCCAATTTTCACAATTTTTTTTTAGATCTAACTTTAAAAAGTTGGAATTTCATAAAAAAATTTACCAATCCATTTTTTTATAGCTGACACACTAAACAATCTTTGAAGTTACATTGTCTATTGTGACATAAAAAAATAAATAAAAAATTCGTCCAAATTTCACAAATTTTTTTTAGAGCTGGACCAGCTCTATACACTCTCCAGTACTTGAAGGTTATCGGGAGTTCGCACCACCAGTCCACATGTTCTTTGTGGATCTGAAGGCGTTCGACTGGGGCGACAGTATCTCAGTGTGTAGAGTGGCCATCCTTCAACCAGTGGGTGGGCGTTTCGATCCTTGCTCGAAACATCCCAAAACATCATAACATTCCTCTCTCCCTCACATACTGTCGTTGTGTCCTAGGGCACAACACTTAACCTACCTTGCCTTTAGTGGGGTTCCAGCTGTAACACTAGTAAATAGCTTAATGTAAAGTGCTTTGAGTGCCTACTACAGTAGGTGAAAAAGCGCTATATACATTTTTTTTATAAAATAACAAAAAAAATGAAACTGTGTCCCTCCTCTCTCGACCTGTGGCAGGGGCTCTGGGAGCATGGGGTCCGGGATCCTTTGCTAAAGGCTGTCCGGTCCCTGTACGACAAGCAGGAGTTTGGTTTGCATTGCCGGCAGTAAGTCAGACCTGTTCCCGGTGCATGTTGGAATCCGGCAGGGCTGCCCTCACCGGTCCTTTTCATTATCTATATGGACAGGATTTATCAAGTGGAGGAGTTCAAGTATCTTAGGGTCTTGTTCACGAGTGAGGGAAGGAAGGAGCGTGAGATTCACAGAGGGATTGTGCAGCTTATGCAGTAATGCGTTTGATGTACTGGTCTGTCGTGGTTAAGAATTACATTCCTACTCTCACCTATGGTCATGAGCTTTGGTTCATAACTGAAAGACCAAGATCCTGAATACAGGTGGCCGCAGGGTGGTGGGGCGCTCCCTTAGTGATAGGGTGAGGAGAGGAGCTATAAGTATATAAATACATTAAGAAAATAAATTGTCATTATTTTATTCATATCTCAATATTTACATAGGACAATTACAATTGATCGCAAAATCACAAGGAAAAGTAAATCACAAGTGCAAAATATTAACACCCTTTTCCTTGTGATTTTGCTATGAATTGTGACTGTCCTAAAGTCAAGTTAGGCTGTGTGCGGGATTCGTCTTTCTTTGATATGTTTTTGGATCTCTCTCTCGCTCCTAGGGACCCATCCCAAGGAATTTATGTGCGAAGTTTCTATTCTCTCATGATCTTAAAAGGCTCTAAATTTGGTCAGAATCATCTAGACACGTGTGCCAACCAAAAATATCCAATTGTTTTTTTATATTTTATTGAGTGTGGTGAGCTGTTGCAATCTAGCCGGACCCAATGAAGCATTTGTGCACATTAATGATATTTATGTATGTCCTTTTTGGGATGGTACCACCAGACTTTTTGCAAAGTGCAAGGATCTGGTAGGAACATAGCTCTGTATTAGTGAGTGAAGATATGAGGGTGCAGAGCCAGTAGTGGTCTTGTAGGCCAAAAGCATACAAGACCACTTAAATATTCCCAGATTTCTGGCAGTGCTGGACGGCGTAATGGTTGGTGGGCCTAGTTGAATGGAGAGGTTATGACAGCTCCCTGGGTTGGCCAGAATCACAAGCAGTTCTGGTTATGCAAGGTTCAGCTGTAGGTGATGGTCCTTCATCCAAAGTGAGATGTCACTCAAGCATGCCGAGATACAAGCAGAGATTGTCAGATCGTCAGGTTGAAATGACAATTGGAGTTAAGTGTCATCCGCATAGCAGTAATAGGAAAAGACGTGCTTCTGAATAACAGAGCCAAGGGATGTCATGGTAATGGAAAAGAGTAGCAAAAATACAGAAAATAGTGGATTGCCTAATTTCATCTTTATATTGTTTAGGAGGCTGTAGGTGTGGAATAAATTAAACTTTACTTTAAGAAACTATATTTTATTATTATTATTATTATTATTTTATTTGATTGGGACAGTGCATGTTAATGAATATACATGAGACACAACCACATGAATATAAACATGCCAAATTGTAGCCGTGAGCTAATTTCCATCCGTTGTCCCAACATTCTCACACCATACACCAGAGCGACAATCACACGCATTCAAAAACCAGTGCTTTGTCACTGGAGGCAAGGTGGGTTAAGT
Source organism: Neodontobutis hainanensis (assembly GCA_024349245.1). Classification (NCBI taxonomy): domain Eukaryota; kingdom Metazoa; phylum Chordata; class Actinopteri; order Gobiiformes; family Odontobutidae; genus Neodontobutis; species Neodontobutis hainanensis. The sequence goes on from JALDNG010000096.1 coordinate 143,703, forward strand.
GTCTTGCCCAAGGACACAACAACAGTATGAACTGTGGGGAGAGTGGGAATGGAACCGCCTACCTTCCGGTTGAAGGACTACCACAGAGCCACTGCGCCCATTTCTGCTTCTTCTTTCATGATCCACACTTCTACTTTATGGACCTTTTTGTTGATGCTGGGAGTCTCGATTCTGATGAGTCTCGATTTCTGTTGAGACATTCAGATGGTAAAGTCAGAATTTGGCGTAAACAGAATGAGAACATGGATCTATCATGCCTTGTTACCACTGTGCAGGCTGCTGGTGGTGGTGTAATGTGTGGGGGATGTTTCCTTGGCACACTTTAGGCCCCTAAGTGCAAATTGGGCACTGTTTAAATGCCAAGGCCTACCTGAGCATTGTTTTTGATTATGTCCATCCCTTTATGACCAGCATGTACCCCATCCTCTGATGGCTACTTCCAGCAGGATAATGCACCATGTCACAAAGCTCGAATCATTTCAAAATGGTTTCCTCGAACATGACAATGAGTTCACTGTACTAAAATTACCGTGGATTAGTGAGTGTGAGAGCCACTATCCAGAATGACACATCCAAGATCCACAAGTACATCAAAGATAAGGCCCCAACAGGGCTCAGTGAATGTCTCAGGCAATGGGGAACAGCGGAAGAGGAGCTGAAAGAGGGACCATCATGGGAGGACAAACCCCTACATGGGATGTACCACCGGAACATAACTGAAGTGGCTGATATCAAGAAATCCTACCAATGGCTAGAACGGGCTGGACTGAAGGACAGCACAGACACTCATCATGGCTGCACAGGAACAAGCCCTGAGCACCAGAGCAATAGAGGCCCAGATCTACCACACCAGACAAGACCCAAGGTGTAGGCTGTGCAAACAGGCCCCTGAGACAATCCAACACTTAACTGCAGGGTGTAAGATGCTGGCAGGGAAAGCATACATGGAACACCATAACCAAGTGGCTGGTGTACAGGAACATCTGCACGGAGTACGGACTAGAAACCCCGAGGTCAAAGTGGGAAACGCCTCCAAAGGTGGGAGAGAATGACCGAGCCAAGATCCTGTGGGACTTCCAGATTCAGACAGAAAGGTAATGGTGAACCAACCAGACATTGTGGTGGTGGACAGACAACAGAGGAAAGCCGTTAACATGGCAATACGAAGTGATAGCAACATCAGGAAAAAGGAACACAAGAAACTAGAGAAATACCAAGGGCTCAGAGTAGAGCTGGACAAGGCTTGGAAGGTGAAGGCCACAGTGGTGCCCATGGTCATCGGAGCACTAGGGGCAGTGACCTCTAAACTTGGAAGAGTGGCTACAGCCAATCCCTGGAAGAACACCAGACATCTCATTCCATAAAGTGCAGTATTAGGAACAGCAAAGGTACTGCGCAGAACCCTCAAGCTCCCAGGCTTCTGGTAGAGGACCCGAGCTCAAAGGATGAGACCACCCGCGGACGGTGTAGGACAACGTTTTTATATATATATATATATATACATACTTGAGTATACCAGGTTTTGTACATCTACTGAATAGTACTGTCTGGCATTGACATTGCGTTTGAAGGAGCAATGTTTGTTTGTAGTTCCAGGATCACAGGTAAGAACTCCTGCCATTGATGGAGAAATTTGTTTCAGTGAGGGAGCGACAGTTTGGTACGATTGGATAAAGTCATGTGATGCATCACCAGCCGTGTGAGTGGACAGTCAGTCAGAAATTTAGAAACTGCAGCAGATTCCAATGCAAGCCTAATGTTGTTAGCCAGATTTTTTTTCTGTTGCTATTTAAATGGATTCTGTTTTGTGCAAATAAAATCCACAAGTGGAATTCTAATGAGCGACAGTATATCTGTGCCAGATATAAAGATGATGTATTCAACTGAACTTAATGTCACCGAAGCAGAGAAACAGCAGTGGGGCTTGAGACGACGCATGGTTTAAAAATCACTGAGGACTGTGTCTATGAGCGTTTTAAACTAATTTTAAAGCTTTTTGGATTGCTGTAACTTGATGTTAGGGCAGTTGTGGATAGTGTCCGCTATTTTGTTGTACCCAAAACAGCTCCAGCAGCTACCTCTGACTGACAGGGACAAGACAAATAACAGGGGACATATGCCCTCTTCTTTACCTTTGCCAACTAGGTAGGTGTGTGAAGGATTAGAAACCATTAGACCCTTGGGCTTTGCTCCTAAGCGGACCCAGGCATTCGGCTGGGGTGAGGGCAAGTGTTTAGTATCCTCATTTATCAAACAACAAAGTAGATAGGACAACGCCCGGTTGCATTCAGCTCATTGCCAATGGTGGTGGGCAACCACCAAACTTAAGTGATATCATGGTTTGTTAAAGTGTAACTAAACTCCTGGTCAGAGCCTAACCATCCACTCACAAAATTTAAAAAATACTGGAAAAGTAGGCAGAGCCCAGCAGAGACAGAGGGGACCAATCGAGGGCGGAAGTCTAGGGGCTAGTGATAAAACGTTAGCATTGTCTAGTTTAGACTAAAGTTTGGAAAATGCTAACAAACTTTCAGACATTGCAAACCTGTGCATTTAGTTTGATTTTGGTATCATTTTAGTGTTAATAATTACACAAAAAACAGAGATCTCAAGTCTCCCTCTACAATTGTTAAAAAACTGTTGTCTCAACAGGTGCATCTGTGCACCTGCAGCTCACTGGTCCTGGGACAGAATGTGTTATAGAGAGATACTCATGGTATAGCTATGAAATAAGACCAGTGTCAACTTCAGTTTACAGTGGGGATCGAAAGTTTGGGCACCCCAAGTAAAAATTTGTATTAATATGCATAAAGAAGCCAAGAAAAATGGAAAAATCTCCAAAAGGCCTCAAATGACAGATCAGACATCCTTATAAGTCAAAAAAGTTAGATTTTATTTCCATCATTTACACTTTCAAAATAATAGAAAACAAACAAAAAAAAGGTGTCTGCAAAGGTTTGGGCACCCTGCATAATTAATACCTTGTACTGTTACCTTTGGCAAGTATCACAGCTTGTAAACGCATTTTATAGCTAGCCAAGAGTCTTTCAATTCTTGTTTGAGGTATTATTGCCCATTCTTCCTTACAAAAGTCTTTCAGTTCTTTGAGATTTCTGGGCTGTCTGTCATGCACTGCTCTTTTAAGGTCTATCCATAGATTTTCAATTATGTTGAGGTCAGGAGATTGTGAAGGCCATGGCAAAACATTTAGTTTATGCCTCCAGATGTAATACACCATGGATTTTCAGGTGTGTTTAGGATCATTATCCATTTGTAGAAGCCTTCCTCTCTTTAACTTCAGCTTTTTTACAGATGGCATCAAGTTAGCATCCAACATTTGCAGAAAATTTTATTGAATCCATTTTTCCTTCTACTCGTGAAATGTTCCCTGTGCCACAAGACAAGATAAGACATTTATTTTTGTATAGCCCAATATCACAACAACAGCCGCCTCAAACGGCTTAACAGACTGCACTAGACAACATCCACTGTCCTTAGAGTGAGGAAAAACTCAAAAAAAAACCCAGCCGGAAAAAAAGAGAAACCTCAGGGAGAACCACAGGAGGAGGGATCCACTCCCAGGACGGACAGGCCATGCAGGAATGTGTCCAGGAATACATAAAAAATACATATAAATACACAAACATATTCACAAAAAACATTTATGTTGACAGCGTCCAGTGTCCACTCTGTGTGTGTGTGTAAGGTGGATGGGACCTCAGCCAACATCAAGGTAGATGAAAGATGAGCTGGGAGTCCTCACACTGAAGCAGAGTCCGGGTGTGGGGGGTACACATCTCCCAGCAGATCAGTGGTTTGCGTCCACCCTAGGAGGAGGTAGAGAGGGGGAAAAAAATGTGCTAAATACTACTGAAAATAGGCTGATGTAATAATAATAATAATATGAGCGGTTGAGTGTGTGTAAACATATACCTTAGATCAATCAGTCTCCATACTTTTGGTGAAATAAGTATGTTTTGAGTTTTTTTGAAAGCCTCAACTGAGTCAGATCGTCGCACTTCCATCGGGAGCCCATTCCACAAAAATGGGGCTCTATAAAAAAAGGCTCTGTAGCCAGCAGACTTCTTTATTTGAGGAAGTTGAAGGAGGCCAGCGTCCTGAGAGCAAAGGGTACGAGCTGGCGTATACCAGGTGATGAGGTCAGATAGGTAAGAGGGCGCGCGTCCAAAAGGATTTCATAGGTTAACATTAAATCAGCTCTAACATGAATAGGAAGCCAGTGTAATGAAGCCAGGACCGGAGTAATGTGATCGAACTTCCTGGTCTTTGTTAAAAGTCTGGAAGTTGTATTTTGGACCATTTGTAGTCTGTGAGTACTTTTCCTCGGCAGTCCAGAGATTAACGCATTACAGTAGTCCAGCCTGACAAATGCATGAATGAGAATTTCAGCATCAGCTAAAGAGAGGCAGGAGTGAATTTTTCAGATATTCCTCAAGTGAAAAAAGCCCAGTTTAGTGACCTCACTAATGTGCTGCTGCAGAGATAGTGTGGGGTCAAAAATAACACCGAGGTTTCTCGCAGTGTTGCCGTGCTCCAAAACACAGTTGTTGATTGAGACAGTAAGATTGTTGAACTTGTCCCGATGACTGGCAGGACCAATTAACAAGAGCTCTGTTTTATCTGAGTTCAGATGGAAGTTTTGAGACATCCATGTTTTAATTGAAACAAGGCAGGCCTCTAGACGCATGATGTCAGTAGTATTAGTCGCTTTTATTGGGAGATACAGCTGTGTATCATCGGCATAACAGTGGAAGTTCACTCCATAACTTCTGATGATTTGTCCCAATGGTGTAACATTTACTGAAAAAAGTATGTGTCCAGCCCCTCCTTGAACCGCAACCTTATCGTGGTGGAGGGGTTTGAGTGCCCGAATGATCCTAGGAGCTATGTTGTCGGGGGCTTTATGTCCCTGGTAGGGTCTCCCAAGGCAAACAGGTCCTAGGTGACGGGGCAGACAAAAAGCGGTTAAAAACCCCTTATGGAGAAGTTCACACCAAGGACCGTGACGTCACCCGGTATGGCGCAACCGGGGCTCCACCCTGGAGCCAGGCCTGGGGTTGGGGCTCGCATGCGAGCTTCTGGTGGCCGGGTCTTTCCCCACGGGACCCGGCCGGGCTCAACCCGAAGGAGCGACGTGGGGCCAACCTCATGTGGGCACACCACCTGCGGGAGGAACCTTAAGGGCCGGTGCAAAGTGGATTGGGTGGCAGTCGAAGGCGGAGGCCTCGACGACCCAATCCCCAGACACGGAATCTGGCGCTAGGGACATGGAACGTCAGCTCGCTGGCGGGGAAGGAGCCTGAGCTTGTACGGGAGGTTGAGAGATACCGACTAGAGATAGTCGGGCTCACCTCCACACGCAGCTTTGGCTCTGGAACCCAAATCCTCGAGAGAGGCTGGACTCTCCACTACTCTGGAGTTGCCTGCGGTGAGAGGCGGCGGGCTGGTGTGTGATTGCTTATAGCCCCCCAGCTCAGCCGCCATGTGCTGGAGTTCACCCCGGTGAATGAGAGGGTCGCTTCCCTGCGCCTTTGGGTCGGGGATATAGCCAGCTGAGATGGCTCGGGCATCTGTTTCGGATGCCTCCTGGACGCCTCCCTGGGGAGGTGTTCCGGGCATGTCCCACCGGAAGGAGACCCCGGGGAAGACCTAGGACACACTGGAGGGACTATGTCTCTCGGCTGGCCTGGGAACGCCTCGGTATCCCCCCGGAAGAGCTGGAGGAAGTGTCTGGGGAGCGGGAAGGCTGGGCATCTCTGCTTAGACTGCTGCCCCCGCGACCCCGGATAAGCGGTAGAAGATGGATGGATGGATGGATGGATGGACAATTGGACCAAGCACAGACTCTTGTGGCACACCAAATTTCACTGGTGCTGTGGAGGAGATGGATGTATTAAAAGAGACAAAATGAGACCTATCATACAGATAGGATTCTAACGAAGGAAGAGCAGTGCCAGAGTGATCAATGCTTGATCAATCGTAACAAATGCAGCACTGAGATCCAGCAATAACAGTAGATCCATTTGAAGGAAGAGATCATTTGTCACTTCAACTAAAGCTGTTTCAGTGGAATAAGAGGCCCTAAATGCAGACAGACTGCTCGAGAAGGTAACTTTCCGAGATATTGAGTAAGTTGACTTTAGATAGAAAAGGTAAATTGTAGACAGGACAGAAATTAATTAGGCATCCAGGATCCAGGGTAGGTTTTTTGAGCAGGGGTTTGCCCAGAGCATGTTTGAAAAGGGAAGGAACGGTGCCAGTAGACAAGTTTATAATGTTTAACATAATTTGCCCCACATAAGGCCACAGTTCTTTAAGCTAAGGAGGTACGTAGTTGCTTTACTTTAAGAAACCACCTTTGTCAGCTCATCGAGGGGTACAGGATCTAAGACTGAGAGATGAGAGGTCAGTGGATCCAAGTGAATAGGACCCAGAGTCGAGGAAGACAAAAACATAATATCTTCAATTTTATGATTAAAGAAATCTAAAAAATCTTGTGCACTAAAGGGAGAGGAGTCTTCAGTTGTTTTTGGTTGGATTAGTTTAGCAACTGTCCCAAAGAAAAACCTGGGGTTATGCCGGTTTTCTCTGATTAGAGATGAAAAATAAGCAGTCTTTGAAGTGCTGAGGGTGTGCTTATAGGTGTTTACACAGAAAAACTTTTGATAATTTAGATTTGTTTTTGACTTGCGCCATGTGCATTCAAAACTCCTGCAGGCCTGTTTCAAAACCCGGGTTTCCTCGTTATAGCATCGCGTGGGTCGTCTGGTTGGTCTGGGCTTTGTCTTGAGGGGTGCCACTGAGTCTGTGATGGCTGAGAGGGCAGCATGGACCTCCTCTGTGTAGGCCTCTACTGAGTTTCCAGATGTAGTTAAATTAGGAAGAACATCCTTCAGTCGTGTGGCAAACATTTCCATTGCAGCTGCGCTAAAATTTCGTGTACCTGTAAAGCAAAATGCAGCTTTATAAATGGCTGCAACACCACCACCCTATTTCGACGTGCGACCTACCTGTGAGTACGCATAATCAGGGGGAGAGGCTTCATTTAGTGGCAGAAAAACATTGGGCCTAAGCCAAGTTTCACAAAAAAGTAAATCCAAGCTATGAGAAGCAATAAGATCATTAATTAAGAGTGCTTTGGAGGATAGAGACCACACATTCAGGAGACTGATCTTCAGTCTGGATGTAGAGCTTGCATTTGAAGGCTGGTAGAGTCGAGAGATAGTGACATGAACAAGCTGTTGTGCCCTAACAGTTCTGCTTGGTTTAAAAGATTGCCTTATAATAACATAAGGACACTGGGTCACTGACTCTGTGAGTTTTCAGATGTGTTTGAGGACTAAATAAATTAACCATATCTAACAGATTTAGGCAGTAGACATCAGGATAACACAGCCTAACCAGACAACTAAAAGCTTCTACATTATCCAGTTCCACACCCGCACTATCATGACTAGCAGATTCGACCGAATGCACCTGTCTATCTTACTAGACAAAATGGCAGCACCATGTCCAGTAGGATGCAGGCCATCTGCCCTCAGCAGGCCTGGGCGGTCCCAGAAAAAATGCCAGTTATCCACAAAACCAAGGCAAGGCAAGGCAATTTTATTTATATAGCACAATTCATACACTGGGTAACTCAAAGAGCTTTACAGAAATAAAAGACAATTTACAATATTTAGATTTAGAAACATAAGAAAAATTAAAAGCATTATAAAAGAAGAAGAGTGCAGATTAAAAAAAAAAAAAAAAAAAAACATTTTAAGTTGTGGTGTAGGCGGAGCTAAAAAGGAAGGTTTTTAACCTCCCCTTGAACATTGTTAAAGTTGAGGCTTGTTTTACTTCATCTGGGAGGTTGTTCCAGGTTTTTGCTGCATGAAACTTAAATGCTGCTTTACCCAGGAACAGCAGAGGCCCTCAGTGTCCTAATCACTGATAGTAGCCTTGATGCTAGTCAAGACTTTTGGAGCTGGTCTGGGAGGAGGTGGAGGGGGTCTGACAGGGGTGCATTGGACACCTGTCGGGGGTCTCATTTGTGCTGGCCGAGGTGGAGAATTGATGCTCCTCGGTGGTATTGGGGGTGATGTTTTTCGGGATGATGACAGAACCCGTAACCTGGCCAAGTTAGGTGTGAGGGGTATCATCTTAATTCCAGATTTTACCAACATTTCCAGGTGATCTGGAAATCCCATTGGTGAATCCGGGGATGGGACAGAGATGGTGAGGTCTGCAGAAGGTGTTGATGTTACTGGGGGGGTCCAGGGTCCTATTGGGGGGGTCCATTTCAATAGTGGAGGTGTTGATGGTGGTCCAGTCAGGAGGATTTTTGGTTGGTGAGGCTGGAGTGTTTTTCTCATTTAGTGGCTGATGGCTTCTCAGAAGACCCTTTCTTTGTTTATGAGGGCGACCAGAACCTTTTAGGTGTCTCAGGGAGTGCAGGAGATTATCTGTTAGCCTCCTGACCCCTCCTCTGTTCAGGTGTGGGACCTTTCCTTTAAACACATCTACACATTGCCAAAACAAGTTGAAGTTATTAATAAAGTGTACTCCTCTTGTCTCGCAGGTCTTGGACAGCAAGCAGCTGACTGAATTTATTGACCCTTCTGTCAATTTTTGGGAGTGGTCCACTGATAAAGGATTGCACTTCCAGATTTTCAAGTTTATTTAATTTATTTATTTATTTAGAAATCTTTTTTTAAAACCTCTGATTCTCCCTTCCTGGTGTCAACTGCACCCACGTGTACAAACAGCTGTTTAATGCCTGTGTGTTTGGACAGGACTTGGGGTAGGAGTGCTGTTATATCAGTGACCATAGCACTTGGATAGCTGCATGTAACAAAACAACTATAGTTTATGTCCCTGACAGCACCGTCTCCCAGCAACAGGAAATCTCTGTCCTTCACTTTTGGCATAGATTCTCTGTCTCTGTTAGCCTGGTGCTTTTCCACAGATTCATGTCTCCCATTTTCTATAGACAAAGTTTTATTTCCTCCATGTTTTACAGTTAAAGAAGAGTTTTCTGGTTCATTCATCAGTGATTCAAATCTGTTTTTTAGCTGGATGTCTGGTGATGCTACATGTGCTCTTATGATGCCAGCATTCTTTTTTCTTATCCAGTGCTGCTTTGGCTGGGCACCAAGTTTATGCCAGGTGCCATCATTTTGTTTAAATCCCTTTGCTTTGCTCAGCTTTGGGAATGACACTGTATCTTCCAAGTTTAAATTCACAGTCTTACCACATTGTGTGATCGGGATTGTCTCCTGAAGTCCTCTTTCAGATTCCAAAGCAAAAATCTTTGTTTGTAGCACACTGATTTCTTGTTGGTATTTCCAACAATTTTGGCAGAAAGAGTTTGCAGTAGTTGTTTTTATCCCAGACATGTTGAAAAATAGATACTAAGACTCCAGTCGCTCAGCAGGTCCAATGTGTTGTTAAAAAAGTAAAAAATAAGAACATAAAAACATAAAAATCCAGTTAAAAGAAAGTAAAAAGTAATGTAAAAAGTTGATCCTAAATGTGGAAATAACTAAAGAGAAAAGTAAAGCTGGCAGGAGCAAGCAGAGGTGCGACTGCACTCTTCAGAAGCAGGAAGTCAATCTATTGTGTTTTCACTAAACAGACCGACTCAAAAATCCATAACCTTCTGACTACAATGCCGGGCCAGCCACTGGTTCATGGAAACTAATCTGCTATAGTGTTCATCACAACCCCTTACTGGGAGGGGGCCAGAGACAATTAATCGATGCCGACTCATCTTGTTCCCTAGTTCAAAAGTCCTAGCTAGGCTATCTTTGGTTACCTCAGACTGCCTCATTCTCACATTGTTGGTGCAGACATGAATAACTATCTGCTTGTATGTAGTGCGAGTATGTGTCTGGGGAAACTCTCTCTTCCTGTGTGATGTCAGCACCCTAACTCTATGTCGGAAGCCCTGTCCCCTGGTAAACAGTGGACAATGGCTGGTGTCTCAAGTCTAACATTGCGGGTAATGGAGTCCCCCATCACCAGAGTGCGATGCTTGCTCAGGTTGGCAGGCGCAGAGGAAATAGGCCGGTGATCAGCGCGGACAAGCGGACTTGAAAGCGGCGACAACAGATTTGCGGTGAGAGGGGGTAGGCAGGGGCGAACAACCAGAGGCTTCCCCCTGCCTGCACGCCTGCACCGCCAGACCAGCTCAAATGTAGCACTCTTTGCAACAACTGTCGCTAGCAGGACTTCTATCAGACCTGCATGTGATACTATCAGGAAACCCTGACACATCTAAAGTAACCAAATCCTGTCTATGCTGATTTAGCAGCTCTAACTCACAAACACGTCTCTCTAATAGAGACAACCTATCTAGTAATACCGAACAAGAATGGCAAACCATTGCCACAAGCAACAACAACACAGAATAGCTTAGCTAAGCTAGTGTACGCACAGCTAAGTCAAGCCAGAAGTCAGAAGTTCAGCCAAGTCAGAAATCACTTTATAAAAAAGCCACTTTGTTACTAAATATGTGCCTGGATTGTGCTCTTACCAGTTTAATGTGACTTCTGTTTTCGGACATCACTGGACAGCTTCTCAACATCAAGCATTTAAGATGTAACTTTAATCTTGACACTGGACTGCAAGCTTTTATTTGTAAGGCGCGTGCAGTATTTTATGTAGTTCATGTTTGAGAATATCTGCTCGCACAAGTAAGCTGATCCAAAGATAGATAATATGTAATATGTAATAATGTTACAGACTTTATCACTTGTATTGTAAATTACATTTTTTACCCTCCACTTCCACATACTGTACATGTGCACCAGCTCTTTCAGCGATTATAGACACTTGTCTGCTGCAGTGTGGACAGGTGGTGCTGGGGAGACCTGGGCCAGAATGTACGGGGTCACACTTTCTTGGGCTGTCCTTACAGAGGATTCCAACGCTGGATTTATAAATATAGTTGGTATATATAAAAAAAAAAAAAAACCATTGAAATATGAAGAAACATTTATACCTGAAGTTACACACAAAGCAATTGTTTAAAAACATTAATTTTAAAATCAGCTATACAACTCAAAATTAACATGTATCAACATTAAATTACACACTTTTTTAAAACTGCCTTTCCGTAATTCTTAAGGGATTGTTATAACATTAAGCATTTACATTTTTTATATTGATATAATATTTTATATATGCACACTTAATTAAAAAAAATAAAATAAATGTCAGTAAATTCTCATACATCATTTCAAGGCAGGTCCAAAACTTCGGGACAGAGGCTTTTTACTTTGTGTTTGAAAGTCACTGTCAGTTGCACTTATTGGGAGCGACGATGGTGAAATGCAGAAGCCATCTGCAGACTGATCATAACTTCATGAGCTGTTCCAAAATTTTTAAGAATCTTGAGTGTGTCTATGTATTGTATTGTTGTGTATTCAACAGTGTATTAGTGTTTACATTAGTCAAAATTTAATCAGCAAAGTAAAGTCTCAGAAACTATAGTGCTAACTGCAGTTTTCAGAGACTGAATATAAGGGTGTCCTCACACTAGGCACGGTTGCCATGACCCGGGCCCGAGTACGATTGTGCCCCCTCCCAACTCCCCCTTTGGCCTGCAATCACATAGGGTTTCAGCATTCGTGCCGGAGCACGCTTACGTCATTATGTTGCGACGGTTTCAGGATAAACAGGAAGATCGGCGCTTTCTGAACACAATGGAGTCCATTGCTCTGTTTTATTTGTAAATAATTGTGTGTAGTTTGGTACACGGTGGTCCACAGCCCTCTCACAGCATGTTGTTAAACAGATGTGTCGGCTTAGTGGCGCAAAAATTTTCACGTAATCGTGCTGCTCGTATGAGGAGGTTTGCAAGGTACCAGCTGAAATGCAGCAAGGACTTTGCAGCTTTGATTACGGACTACAGTTCCCGTACATCGACAAGGTAACAATTAATATACTGAAATGTCATTGAATACAATTGAAATTTGAAATCCAATATGTGTATAATGTTTTTTTGTAATTATGACAGTAGCATTATAAAGGTAATAATCATGTAACTTAATATAATTTGCTGGTTAATATTAGCTACATTCTTGTATTAAGACACCCGTATTCAACAGGACACATAACTATTATGTATGCACTGGAGTAGTAGTTTGTTGTTTATTTAATTTCACTTCAAAGTGCTTACAAGGTAATTGTGTATGCATAAACTATGCATAAACTATATACAGTTAACAATATTTTTCCATTCTGCTGCAGAACCATATGGATTCGGCAGAGATCTACTGTGTGGTGGCAGCATGTTCTCAGCAGCTGGACAGACTGTGAGTGGAAGGCTAATTTCAGAATAAGAAGGACATCATTCTTGCAATTGTGCAACAGCCTGCAGCCGCACCTTCAAAGACAGACCACTTCATTCAGAAAACCAGTGCCTGTGGACCAACGTGTTGCAATATGCATATGGAGACTGGCCACAAATGTAGAGTTCAGAACCATCTCCCATTTATTTGGGATTGGTCAGTCAACTGCTGTTAGCATTACCAACCATGTAGCCTCTGCAATTGTGAAAAATTTGCTTTCCCTTTTCATCAGAACACCATCTGAACAGGAATTTGAAAGCATAATTCAGTGATTCAGAGACGGGTGGGGCTTCCCACAATGTGGAGGAGCTATTGATGGCTCAAAAGTGCTCACCAGGGGCGTGAGCCAATGCCAAGGGTGTGGTGAGCTCGTGCCAGGGGCCACCACCACGTATAGCCCGCTGACGTCACGCTAGGTAACAACCTCAAATCCAAAAATTCAACTGCTGTAACCACCGTTCAACCTGAAGAGGGAAGCACTTAGACGGGTTAACACCAAAAATTGTAAAATTAATATGCTTTATATTCAAATGTCAAAAAATTTACTCATATTAGTGAACAGCACTACTAAGCCCCCATTCTTACAGATCATTAACTAAAAAAAGTTGTTTAAGGGTTTAGTTACTCGTTAATAACCAAAGATCTAGCATCCAGGTAGAATTCCAAGTAGTAAGTGTAAGTAAGTGTTCACAGTTCAGTGTTCAGAAAAGAATACAATAAAAAATACAAAGATGTATATTGAACCGGGCCAGAGTCTACACTCTGGCCCGGTTCAATTAGGGCTCTAAGCTACAGCTTGACAATAAACACAGGTTTATTGTAGTTCTCAGTGTTGATTAATGTATTTGTACATGGTGCCTGAGAAATAAAGAATAAAACTAAACTAAACATACAAAGCTTCACAGTATTCAAACACAGGTTTATTGTAGACTTCCGCATTTGTTAGGCTGGCGTTTACTTGGCAAAACTGCAGTAAAAGTGCAATGAGCACTCAGCAGGTGGCAGTTTCACAACAAAATATCAGTCACAGCTTTAGAATGTGACCATTTAATCTAGATATGACAATTATAGGTAGAATTTTGAGCCATAGTAACCATTTGCGGTTCGGAGTTCAAACCAAAACAGAAAGTGAACCTCTAGGGGTCGCAGGTGACTGGAGCCTATCCCAACAGCTTTGGGCCTGAGGCAGAGTATACAGTGGACAGTCAGTCAGAGACAAAAACGTTGGGTACATTCAAGATCAGCCAGGATGTGCAGAGCTAAGTGCATGCCAGTTAGTTTTGTGTCCTGATTTGCCGCCGACTTGCTCTGATGTAACCTATGCACCAGCAACTTGTTCATGAACTGACCAACTTAAACGCAGTCATTTTTTTGAGCCGGAGATGTGTATAAAGTTGTTTTTTGTTTGGTCAGATCAATCAATAAAAGCCAGCAAATGTTTGAAAAGTCCTGTGCATTTCTTTTTAATCCTGAGAAGACATTACATGGTGTCTGAAGTTGTGCAAGGAACTGTGTTGTGCAGAGATGTCCAAGTTTAATCAATCATTGGAGTTTAAGTTACCAGCCCAGGAGAATGGCCAGAGTGTAAACAAAGGATTGCGTGCTACGGGAACGACCACAAAAACAACGGCAAAGTCCAAGTATGCTCGCTAGGGTATTTAATGGGCAGGGAAGCAGAAAAGATATTCAGCTCTTTTGAATTTGTAAGTGAAGACAATGAGAAAGAGTGTGATTCTTGTGATTTCAATTCAATTTATAAATTTGACTTATTTAAAACAATATTTAGGTTAAATGCATTAAGATCCCCTATTAAGATCCCTTTTTCATTTCTTAGTAATTGTTTATTTTAATGTTCTTGTTCATGTAAAGCTGAAACCTCTCATCTTTCTATGTGGCAGGATTCTGTGGTGTCGCCATGTGCCAAGTCTTCTTCAGCCTTGACAGTTGACGCAAGGCCATTTCACAGACCGTGCACAAGGCAAAGCTGCCCTCAGAAAATCACCCGCAGACACACACACAACAGGCAGCGGAGGTGTGACGACTGTTATAGCAGTGGCCTCCAGAGACCGGGGGGCAGGACAACAGCTCCAATAGCACTGTCTCAGAGTTCTGTATTCCTACAGAAAAGAGGAAACCCCAGTGCCCTTCGGTTTTCCCTGAGAAAAAGAGGTCTTCCACCTGACGCCACCACCAACCTGGACCCAGTTGTTAAGAACAGCAGCTAATGGTTGTCCTCATACTGAGGGACTGTAATAAACAGCAGTCTCCATTTTTTTTATTTGACTGACTGAGTTCTGCAACAGCCAAGAAATAAAAAAAAAATATCTTACGGCACTCTAGCGTGGCTTGAATTAAAGATGTATACCAGGAGGTGGAGTAAAAAACATCCAAAAAACTGGACCCAAATAAACAGGCCTTCAGTATGTTTTTTCTTTTGAGTTTATCAAATTTATACATCCTTTCATGATCTATATTTAGAATATGTCAAAAGATGGATAACTATTACCACCACTAATTTAATACCAGCTTTTTATACAGACAACCATGTAAAATGCATGCAAGGATGTGGACAGGAATTAACATCTGAATATGTTCTGTTCATATGGACCCTCCAAGCCAGGGGTCTCAAACTTGAGGCCCAGGGGCCAACTGCGGCCCGCAAGATGATATTTTGTGGCCCGCAGGACGATATGAAAGTTTAATGTTAGTTAAATGAATGGCATGTTACCACGTTGTGTGTGGAAGGTTCCTTTTTGTGCAAACTGGAACTAAACCAACCTACCATCACAGTGGAGTATATGGCTCCTGGAGGCGGACCATTGGCTTGGCTTGATGCAGGCAGAGAAACATTTAATAACCATGGAGCCCGTGTAACATCACATAGCCGTCATAAACTTT
Organism: Neodontobutis hainanensis; assembly: GCA_024349245.1. NCBI lineage: Eukaryota > Metazoa > Chordata > Actinopteri > Gobiiformes > Odontobutidae > Neodontobutis > Neodontobutis hainanensis. The sequence goes on from JALDNG010000096.1 coordinate 158,960, forward strand.
CTGCTTCTTAAGGCCGATTTATGCTTCTGCGTCGGGTGCGCGTAGTAGGTACAGCATAGCATACGCAGTGATGTGTACCATACGCTCTACCCTGACGCTCACCTCCTCAAAAATATAACTACGGGTCGCCACGACGTGGACCACAAGATCTGTGATTGGTCAGCTTGGTAGTATCACGTTTCCTCCTACGCATTTCCGGAATAATCTTCCATTTTTAAATTCCAAAATTCAGTGAAGAGCCAACATGGAAATGGACTAAGTTACCGAGCAATTAATTGAAGAAGTGAGGAAATACAGCCATCTCCAGCATCGGTTTAGATGTAGTGGAGTGCATGAAGAGATGGAAGAACTCTTGAGACAAGTACGTTCGGCTCCGTAAAAACCTCGCCACAAGGAGCGGGGATCCAGGAGGAAAAAAAAAAATCCCAGCGTTTTATATATTCCTATCTTGGCTGGCACGTCATGTCAAACATCTGCTTACGGAGTCAAACTTTGACGATAAGGTAAATAATGCACGTCCTTTTATGTACCTCTATTGTGTTTCGCTTCGCTAACTTAACTAGCAATGCTACCACATGGGGTATTTATTTTTTTGCAAAAATAATATACCTGTGAGTCAAAAAGCATGTGTAATAGGTTATAATTATATGTAATGGGTTGTATTTATGTAATATAGATTGTAATTTTATTTGGCTTACAGAAAATACAAATGCAACAATTTAGCATTTGCAATGTATGAATATGCAGTTAATATAGCTCTATCTATGACTTAACACTGAATACATGATCTTTTATGTATAACTTATACTATTTACTATTTCTTTCATAATCACAGGATGGGACTGATACCAGCTCAAACTCCACTAGTTTATTGGATGTGAGACCTCCAGCCAACAGCGATGATGACCGATTACCAAGTGGTAGAGCCCCCATCACCAGCCATCTCTTCCGTTCCCCCAGTCCAAGAATGGCACAAAAAAGGAAGAGAAAAAAAAAGATGACTGGGTCCAAGTGCAGGTTGCTCGGTTGGAGGCTCAGTTGGAGGAATGACGGGTGGAGCTGCAACAGAGACTGTGTCAAGGCAATGATGAGAGCGACCGGTTTGGACAAACTGTTGCAGATATGCTGCGGGGGGTGCCAGAGGACCACAGAGCGCAGGCAATGCATATGGAAATGCACTGTATCTGCAGTTTGCACTTTTTCTTTTTTTAGTTATTTTTTTGTATATAGTTTGCACTTTAGCTTTTTCTATTTATTGTCTGTTCACACCTATTCATGCAGGTTATACAGTAGTTTGCATCATTTGTGAAGTTTCTCTTTTGCATCTATTTTTGATAATAATTGTAGATTATTGCACATTAATACATTGCACTGTCATGCCCATATTTGTATGTAGTTTACACTTTTTATTTAAAAAAAATACTGCTGTTTTAAAAAATGTGTCAAGGTTATTGGAAATAAACATTAACAAATAGTTGCACATGTGTCTGTGTTTGCTCCTTTGCATCAATTTTTTAATATACAATTCATTGCACCTGTTTCTAATATTTTTTACATCAAAAAATTTGTGTATATAGTTTGAATTAAATTATGTTGGTTCCTGCTGTATGTATATTTTATGGTTAAGGTTACAGTACATTAAGATCTCACAGTTAAATTATTTGTATAGTTTGCTCTTTTGCATCTATTCAATGTAAACAATTATAGACCATTGCACCTTTACATGGGGCATTATCTTATACATAGTTCGACCATTTGTATGTATAGTACAAACTTAAAAAAAATAAAATATCCCTCATGTCATTTATTGGTGCATTATATTTTACATTAATACAATTTACACACCAGGTTGACCACGACACACAATGTTGTTTTGCCATGGCACAATTCCGTGGGGTGACTGAAACTCGCTCGCGTCAACTAGCGTTTCGGCGGTGTACTGCAGAGCAAAACAGACATACGCATAAGTATAAATGCTCACGACGGCGTCGCCTACGTGCGTAGCCTACGACGTACACTACGGCATACACCCGACGCAGAAGTCTAAATCGGGCCTTTACTGTGTTTGAAATGAGCATGTTTGACCTTGAGCTGGACAAATTCAATGTTACTGGATTGGATTGGCATTATGCGGATTGTATTTTGTTTTCCCATCATTTGAAATTGGTTGATTTGTTTGAAAGTTGATGGCAATTTGATCGCCAATATCCATGCGGATTCGTTATAATGACAATAATGACGTGTTGTGAGGATTTAACAAAGTTTTTTTTTAGAATACCTGATCCGGCCCAGCCTCACCCAGACTCTGCCTCCTGCGGCCCTCAAGTAATTTGAGTTTGAGACCCCTGCCCCAGGCTAAGTCTGTGGGCCTGCAGACAAGAGAAGAGCAGAGTAGCCACCTCTCAGAACAGTTACTGATTAAGCAAGCAACAAGTAAAACAATTAGTATTTTTTTCCCTACTGCTTAGTCCCGTTAGGGGTACACCCTGGACAATGGTCAATTAGTCGCAGGGCTGGCATTTAGAGATAGACAGTGACAGACAACCATTCACTCTCACATTCATTTACTAGGGACACTTTAGAGTTGCCAATAAACCTTTACATGCATGTCTTCCACGTGTTACCCAGAGAAAACCCATGGTAACACATGGAGGACATGCAGACTCTTCAAAGAAAGGCAGAGGATGTTCAAGTTGGCTGGGATTTGAACCAATTCAAATTTTAAAGTTGTCTATGTGTTTATGATCTGAAAAAAAATGTTTTGCTCATGTAAATTCAGCTCAGGTTCTGATTAGGGGCTCTCATTCCTGCTCCAGTTCACATGCTTATCCACATACAAGTATGACTTAATGTCTTCAGCTATATCTCCTATTTGGTGCCAGGCTAATCCAAACAATGCACTACATCTAATCATTGTACAGGGACACTCTGTCCTGTACACTTAGTGACACACATCTATGACTGACACGTCAGCTCAATACACGTCCATCCACAACCCTGGAGCTGGGGGCTGGCATAATGTAAACCTATAAAGTTTCATGTATTGTTTACACCTTTAAGCAAAACGTTTTGCTTCTCTTTGCAAAGATTAAACCTGTCTATTATTGTCAAATCATATGCCGTCTCTTTAATCTGTAACCAAAATTCTCTTAACAGATTTTTAATTTTTAATTGTTTATTTGGCAGGGACAATGTACATTCACAATTAAATTAACAATTTTTAATGCACCAGAGTTAGCCTAATGGCTATTTTTCATCTGTTGTTAAAATGTCACACTAAAACAAGATACTGTACATTAAACATTAAAATTCATACTGTAGTGAAGGTGGAAGATTAGGTGGAAGTTCGAGGACCGAAGGACTCAAATCCACAAGGACATTGAGTCAAAAAGTGAAGATTTAAAAGTAATTTAGCAATAGAAATAAAATGCTTTAGGGTATTTTTTTTTAAACAATCAAATGTATTTCAATGATGTTTTGGAAGTGTGAAAGAACAAAATGTGTTAAGTGTAAAAGAACCAAGAGTTTAAAATTTAAATAGGCCTAGATTCAGCAGGCTAAAATATAGGTCAAATTTTGTCTGTGAGCAGAGAACAGGAAGTCATGACATGCAGTGACACACACCGAGCCTGGGACGGCAGGTACACACAAAAAGCTCACAATAGACAGGGCACTTGAAATTCACAAAAGGCCGTGCCACTCATGGAGTTCATATCAGGACAGGGACACACACACACAGTTCACATTTCACTAGGGGTTGAAAAAGCAGTACTCCCAAAGGAACTTGGATTTCCTGGCTGGGTTAAACCATCTTCCCCTCTTTGGGTTAAGTTTGAAGACAAAGACTGCCCCCAAATTCTTCTCTAATTTCTCTATCTAACTCGCTCTAAGCTCTGAAACACACTCTAAACACCTCAGAAACAATCAACTTAAATATTCAAGTTGAGGGCATATAACTAAGTTATATTGTAAGGTGTAAAGATGTTATGTTGTGAGTAAGGAATTAAATTTTACATGTTAAGTTTCCTACTGTAACTTTTGTTAAATCATTTTAATAAAAACCTAGTTCCAAACTAGGATAAAGCCTCCTAACAGCCTCTCCCATCAACAAAGAGGTCTGATTCTCAGAATCAGACTCACTAACAGGCAGGCCGTCCAAATCGTCCACTGGACATCAGAATAACAGGGAGATTCGACATATAGGCACATAAGCCTAAGGTAAGACCTCTACTAAAATTCTCTATTAAAAAATGGGACTGTGTTGAGGGATTGCGCTCATTAGAGGAGTCACACACTTGGGGCCCAATTTTTATAGATGGGGCTGTTTTAGGGTTAGACCAGACTTTAACCAACCGACTTGCAATCGGGTCTGGCATCCGTCTACAGTGATCTGTCAGCCGTAGAAGTCATTAATGTGTAGAAGCGAGTACTGTGTTCATAAAAATAGGAAATAGCAGGGAGTTAGTCCTCACAGAAGGGGCGACCTCCCAAAAAATTGTAATTAACCGCTTGACCATTAGTGGACATTCGCGACAATACACAATAGAATTATCCATTAAACTGTAAAGTACATTGCGCTATCAGTCATGAAATGTCATTGCATTATCAGAAGCAGGATAAATACAGGATTATGGAGATTGATGTTGGCAGGTCTGACCATTTATAAGTCTTAGATGAGTTTAAAATGTGTGATATGTAGGTATTTCCCTGATGCTCACAGGCACTGATTTCCACTCATGGGCAGCTCTAAATGAAAAGGATAATTGACCTAATGCACTCCTCCTGAGTGGAACAATGTAGTCTCCTCTTTTGTTATGGTATTCCACAGTTCTAATATTTATAAATTGTTCAAATGGAGAAAACAGACCCTGTGTAATTTTGAACATTAAACATAAATTGACATATTTTATCATGCTCTCATGATCAAGATGTTAGGTTCCTCACAGTATGTAATCTTGTAAAAAAAAAAAAAACATGGCAACAGTTTTAGATGCATTAAGATGATTAAATGTATTTTCCACGAGCTCCTCGTTAGCTGCGCTGCACTGCTGCATCGATGACACAAACCTTTTACTTGGAAGTATAAGGATAGTATTCAGGCAGTATCCGGATGTGTTCTTCTCGATGTGGCCCTCACACGCCGTCGTTGGTCCTGAGTGGAGAGAAGCGCAGGGCGCAGCTGGAGAAGCAGGTGCAGCTGATGAGCCACAGTCCTCTCCGAGACTTGAACCCCGCGCTGCACGTGACCGTATGTGCAAAATCATGCTGCTGCTGGCGTGGCTGCTGTGGGCTGTGTCTGCCAGAACTCTCCTGGGTCTGGCGCCGCGCGGGACACGGATCCCAATACACACCCCAGTTGGGGCTGTCCATAAGCTGCCGGTGTTTCAGCACGTCCCGGAGCCACTCGTCGCACCGGAGCTCTTTAGACCAGTGCTTCACAAAAGGCCGCTTCCACAGGGGCTCACCGAGTTACTCATACCCCTTCCAGACCTTCACCACCCCCAGGAAACGCTCCCTGTGGGCCCCGTGGACGTCTGGTGTGGTGTAAAGCAGGCATCGGTGCGTGTGGACCGCCTCCAGCTGCGCCACTGGACCACGCCGTCTCTTTTCAGGCTGGGGTTGTGTCCCGTCAGCGGAGTGAGTCCGCGGTACCTGTACTTTCACTACAGACTGACCGAGTGCGGCGGACACGCCAAGGTGCGGACTCTGGTTTTGTTTTAATTGATTTGTGTTTAAACCCTTTCTCTCTTTTTGTAAAGCCCTTTGAATTGCTGTATGTAGCCTATTTGTGCTATACAAATAAACTAACCTTGCCTTGTCTTATTGGGGTTTGGATCATGTCTTATGGATTTTGAGATTTTCCTAAACGCCCCTTTTTGAACTTCAGGTTGTTGGAGGTCAATTGGCGTATACACACTCTCTTCAATACGTTGCACCTCCTCAGGGTTCCATAGTCCGAATCCCAGTCCTGAACCTTGCTATCAGTTGCAACTACAACAGGTCAGTATCTTCTCATTATGTTCAGTCAGATCCACCTTTTATTTGTAGCATGACCTGAATGAACAAATCAAGTTAAAAGCAACATTTGGCCTATTAATTACTCTAAAATACAAGCATGCCACAAAAGGGTCTGCCTTGGGATGGAAAGAATATACAGAAATGTACACCTGCACAATAAACCAGCTCATTCAGACCCTAAAAATTAAAGTGACCAAACTGAAAAATTAAAGCATTCTATCCTCCAGATTTTTTTACTCTTACCGAGTTGGATTCCAGCCTCAGATTAAACCTCCAACATTTCTAAAGAGTATCCGAAGTAAACACAGCTTCAGTCTCACTGTCTGCAATGGTAACTATGAAACCTGATCTTCGTTCATCAGATCAATTTTGCTCATGAAAACTTTGGATGAATTAAGACAATGATTTGTTTGTGGACAGGACAGTGGGAGCCACTCCCTCCAGGCCACTGGTTCTTCTTGGGGGAGCCTGTGTATTTTTCAGCCCAGGCTGTAGGACTGTTGTCTGGGGAGAGGCTGTATGTGGACTCATGCCATGTTACCAGCTCAGAGGAATCAGACAGCACACCCAAAGTGGATATTATTTCAAACTATGGGTGTGTCCTATCTTTCACATCGATGGAAATATATATATATATTTTTTTTTATTTTCTTACTGAATGCATCTTGCTTTCTTTGGAACAAAGCTGTATGACAGACAGCCAGAGGGCGGGCAGCAATTCTCACTTTGTAGCAAGAGGGGCTCGTGTGCTCCAGTTCTCTGTGGACTCCTTCCTCCTGAAGACGGTCCCGCAGGTGAGTATGGTGTAATTTTTAGCTCAAGCCATAATTTCCTGCTCGGGTCTAATTGTTAAATCATTAGTATAATTAGAACAGCTTGTAACAGCAGTTGTATTTGTATGCTGTTGTAAAAAAGGCCTTGGAACATAACTGATTTATTGACTGGTTTGACACCCTAACCTCAGTCATGTGATATTAGTGTCAGTATTTGCTCTGTCATTATAGATTAATTGATTGTTTGACACAAACTTTCTCTCCCTCAAATCTCGGTGTACTCCTTAGGAGCTTCACTGCAGTCCCACTAAGGATTGACCCGATCTTTACATAGTTTTTTTTTTTTGTCAACAGTTACTCTACCTCCACTGTTCCATGTCAGTTGGTCTCGAGCTATCGCGCATGTCCAAGAGTTGCAATTACAACAAAGCTGTTGGCAGGTGAGCAGTCTGACACTAACGACCCTGCACATAAATAGAGCAGTGGCACCAACGACTCCCGCATCAGGAGTCAGACTTCCCTTTCATGTCCAACAACTATGAGAACAAAACAGTCTTGTCCATCAGGTTTGGTTTCCCTTTAGAGATATAAGCTCAGCTCTCTTACCAGTTGATCTCAGAATTGATAAAGTCTATTGGAATTGGAGGCAAACGGCTTCACCTTGAACACTGAGTCCAGATTATGCTGCTGCTGCAGTAAACGTTACTATGCAATGTAGACAGAAGCAGCTCTTAAAAAAGCACCAAACCGAGTAATACCATTTAAGTTGACTTGTTTTTTTTTTTTTTGGTAAGTTTAATGAATGAAACTCAATTGGTAGTTGGATATGTCTAAAATAAGGACTCTAACTTAAGTTTTCTGGCTTGTGTAGATGGGAGGAGTTGGAGGCCCCACCACCAGTGTGCTCCTGTTGCAGCTCTGTCTGCATTGACACACATCACCGTAAGTGACACATTTTTAAGGGTCTGTCTAACAATCTACTGTTGAAACCTTTTATTTTAATTAAAGACACTTTTTCTAACTGGCAGCTGTCAGGTTCACGGTGAGCAGTGCTGGGTGGCACATTGGACAAATCCATGATCCACTTAACACGAGAGTTGTCGTTACTCAAGCAGAGGAGTCTGAAGTCATTGGGAGACAGAAGATGGCCCAGTGGCTGGAGACATATGGTCAGACTAAACTCATATGTGATGAGGAGGCACAAGATCCACAGAACACAAAGACATGTGTGCTCCCTGCCAACAGAAAACACTGGAGAAGCCAAACTTCGCTTAGTCATAAACGAAGAGAGGAGCAGGACCAGAGTGTCATCTCTGAGCAGATCACAACTGTCAAAAGTGGTCTTGGAGCACTGGAAAATGAAAACAGGACTTATGCTAATGCATCTAACCATACCATAACATCTGTCACTTCTCCAAAGTTTGAAGTAAAGTAGTTCCCACCTACTACAGTAAATCTATACCAGGATTTGTCCTGATTCAGAACATGGCTTACCTAAAGCAAGTGGTGGTTGTTGTTTTTTTTTTTTTTTTTTTTTTTTTTTTTGTAAATAAATGTGAACTTGTTGCCAGTGAAGAACAAGTCATGGTAACAGTTCTACCTCAGAATAATCATGAAAACTAAACTGAGCATTGGCCTATTTTATGTCTTTGACTGGCCTCCCTCAGCTCAAGGTATAAGACATAGGAGTCAGAATAAATTTACAGTTCTCATTGTTCTATAAATAACACAAAACTGTCAAATGCCTTTTATTTTAGGGGAAAAAGTGCAGTGAAAGAATTAATTCTGGGGATGACAACATTCTCAAAAGGTAAACATGGCCAGTACTATAACTTTGTTACGTCTGAAATGCACATTAAAAAGTGGACTGTTGTATTAGATGCTGGCCTCCTTCTGAAGCACAGATCCTTAAGAATTCTTCTGTGGCACCTTGATGGTCACCTAACAACAAAATTTGTTTTAATATTTTGTGATCACAAGTTTAACTACATACTCATATCTTAAAATCAGAAACAAGGTGTGCAATCCAAAAATCTGAAGAAAAATAAACTTCCACACTTTCCTCTTCGGTTAGTCTAGGTGAAACTGGCCTGGATCCTCTTCGACCCAGTCAGACAGAACATAACTGTCTCAATGGATCATGAATCTGTACTTAACCAATCACAAACTTGTCTGAAATGTAGCTCCACCAAACCCATGCACAATGAGCAACACCATAGACTGAATGAAAAGCACATAACCAGACCATTGTGAAGTCTAGTGTAAAATGAAAACCCATCTCACAAAATAAGTGGATTTCAATAGAATGAAGGTAGCCATAGTGAACAAAATGCCATTAAGTTTAAACATCTCTTTACAGCGTCACCTGCTTACCTGTTTCGCTCCACAACCTGGACCATAACCTACTTTGGAGAAATTATCCATTCAAACTAAAGCCTGGATTAAATAGCGCTACAATGGGCTACTATTAGGTCAGAAGTTCTACGTTCACAAATGAAAGCAAACCTTTTTTTTTCCTATGGTCCCAAAAAATAAACAATACATGGTAGGTTTTCATTACACAATATACAGAGACAACAAACCTTAGATTAATAGTCCCTAAACCCGTGACATAAATCTAAAAACAACTTGTTTACTTAAGGCAACTATGCAACTTTTAGCCACTAGGGGTGCAGATCTCTCTACAGACAGTTTTGAAGAGGAAAATATTCAAAACTAGCCAGTTTAACAGTTTATTTCTGTTCCCTGTGTTTGAGCTGCTGAGCTTGGCACGCAGGAAAAGGTCTGTCTCGGTGGCATGAATTGTATATCATTTATATCAAAGTTTTCTGTCTAGCTGAGGGTACTGTGTCAGTGAAATAGGTCTTATTCTACCAATCGTATCTAAGAACAATTAAATCAATACAAAAATGTATATTTTTCTAATTTAAAATTAAGTGATGATACTAGCTAAAAGTTAAGCAGTGATGTTTTTCTTGTGCTTTCAGAATAACATGTTCAAACAAGAGAAACATTTTTACCTTCTTTTAGGAAAGAATTGTGTATTACTCAGAGTTAAAACCAAAAACTATTGAAACAAAGATGGCATAGCATAGCTCTTATGAGAGACAACCCTGAAACTACCTCTACACCCTCAATGGATTAATGGAAGCTGTTACATGTATTTTAAACGCAGCATTTAAAACGGCATTCAGTCTCTGGTGCTGTTTGTTTTGCAGGAGTTTAGTGTACCCTTATGTTTACGCTCTCCTGTCGCTGTGAGTGGTTGTTTGATACCGACTCAAGTGATTAAATATCTGTATTAGGCAAAAATCATAAACCCCTCATAAAATCATAAATGTAGTTAATGAAAAGCAAAGCAAATGAAAGCAAAGGGAAATATTGCCAATTCCTTTTAGAGGTGGACCAGAGTTAGAGGTGGACCAGAGTTTTACGTGGAGAACACATGAGTTAGTGATTACCGTTTTCACTTCGGTGTAGTTGGCCAGTCCATACTCTCCCAGCTCTCTGCCATTTCCTGACGCCTTGTAGCCTCCAAATGGAGCCTGCGCCCCAAATATGTCATAGCAATTAATCCTGGACAAAAAACACAAATATAAATATTGGTCTGTTAGCAGTCACAACATATCTGCAATAAAACCAATGTTTTTAGTTCCAATTTAAATAAAAAAAAATCACAACCACCAAAGAAATCCTTGCATTTTCATGGTTCCAAATGCAAATTCCCTACTTTTACTACTTTTACATGAGTTACTGAACTGATCTTCAATAATGCAGATTGCTACAACCACAAATGAATAAAAAACGTGTGCCTCAATGATTTAAGATTTTACCAAACAGTGCCAGCACGGAGCCCATTAGAGATGATGTTGGCCTTGTCAATGTCTTTGGTAAACACAGCAGCTGCCAAGCCATACTTTGTATCATTGGCTCTCTCTATTACTTCCTCTAAGGTTTTAAACTTAAGTATCTGCATCACTGGACCAAAGATCTGAAAAAAGAAAGGGAAAAGTGACTATATAGGACACATGTCCATGCTGCTTTGACCTGAGAAGAATGAAGACCACCCTACCTCCTCTCTGGCAATTGCCATGTTGTCCTGGACATCTCCAAACACAGTGGGTTGGATAAAGTAGCCTCTGTCAGCTGCAACTCCTCCTCCGCACATCAGCCTGGCTCCCTCTCTCTTCCCACTGCTGATGTAGCCCAGAATCTTGTTAAACTGCTCCTGATCCACCTGAGCTCAGCAAGTGCAAAGAGAAGGGTATATTTAAACAGCTACAAATTATTAGAAGTGGGAAATACAGCACAATCATGGACCACAATCTCATTATTAATCTGTGTCCTGTTGACTCTACTGCACACCCTTCAGGCCTGTTAAAACTGATATAAAAGATTATAAAACTAATATTATATACCATGTTCATTCATTTTCTACCGCTTTGTCCCGTTAGGGGTCGCAGGTGACTGGAGCCTATCCCAGCAGCTTTGGGCCTGAGGCGGGGTACACCCTGGACAGTGGCCAGTTAGTCGCAGGGCTGACATTTAGAGACAGACAGTGACAGACAATCATTCACTCTCACATTCATTCACTAGGGACACTTTAGAGTTGCCAATTAACCTGTACATGCATGTCTTTGGACGGTGGGAGGAAGCCGGAGTACCCGGAGAGAACCCACGGTAACACGTGGAGGACATGCAGACTCCTCACAGAAAGACCAGAGTCGGCCTAGAATATTTGAGTCGGCCGGGTTTTGAACTCACGACCTTCTTGCTGTAAGGCAGGAGTGCTAACCACTCTGCCACGTGCACCTGGGAATATACCATGTCTTTTCTATATTTTGCAGCTCTATATTAAATATTTTGAAGTGTGCGCAATTTTTGTCATCTCATGTTAAGTACCACCAAATATTCATGGTCAATACAAACATTGCAAAGGGCAATTATGGAATACAAATGTATAATTATTGTCATTAAGACCTTTAAAAAGGTATGATTAACACTTTCATATAAAATGCCCCTAACTGGCAATTATAGAAAAAAAACCTTCTCCCAGTATGTCTGTGAAGGTTCTCATTCATCCAGGACATCTTGAAGAAGGGTTTGAGTAAAAGCTCAGAATTGATAAAGTCTCATGGAATTGGAGACGAAACGTCTTCACCTTGAAAACTTAGTCCAGATGCTTTTACTCAAACCTTTTCTTCTTCTCCCAGTAAAATACTTTATAACAGATAGAATGGATGAGAATGTGCAGTAACCACTTTGCTTAGATCTGTGTCTCACCTGAGGTCCTTGCTCAGTCTTCAAGTCAAACGGGTCTCCCACCACTCGTTTCTTGGCTCGCTCGACACTCCTCTCCACAAACTCATCATAGATGTCTGCTTGAACGTAGGTTCGGGAGCCAGCACAACAACACTGGCCTTGGTTGAAAAACAGAGCAAAGTGGGACTGCTCCACTGCATCCTCCACTAAAAGACACAAGACAGAAATGTTTCTGTTGGTAACCCACCCTAAGTGTGCTAACATCGTTGTGTGTAGACAGTACTACATACTGTTAGCATCGGACATGATGATGTTGGGGCTTTTCCCTCCCAGCTCCAGAGTTACTTTCTTTAGGTTAGAGCTGCCTGAGGCCTGCTGAATCAAATGACCCACCTGACCAAGGAGAGGGTCAACAATTAATGATTTAATAATGATTATTTAATAAATACTAATAACGACTCTTATAGGAGATGTTTATCACCAAAAACTCATTTGGGTTAATTTTTAAATTACAGTTTATCCACTTGGATTCTAGATGAAGCCAAGTAGGATCTGTCTATATTGTCTGTAGAACAAGAAAATCCTTTCAGAAAACAAATTACAATTTAATTGTCAAGACAAAATAAACTATGGTGGAGTGATCACAAGTGTAAATAAAAGAATGATTAAATTTAATTATAATTTAAAGATTTTATTTAATTTAAAAGCAAAATTTTAATTGAAAGTGTTTGGAGTAAATACAGATGATTCAGCCTGAGGAGTTAATCATTGAATGGCTGTATTTGTGTGTAAAAGCACAATGTCAGTGCTGTATGTACTATCTACTCGTTTTATAATTTTCATTTCTAATAGATCCCCCATAATTAATTGTGTCCCAGGCATTGTGCTTGTGTGATAAAACATTACATTTTAGAGTGGCCTATTGTGGCCAGCCTAAGGCAGACCTGTGCAATAATATCTACAAAAGTGGAATATTGATGTGCCACACCTGTGAGATAGATGAATTATCTTGGCAAAGGAGAAGTGCTCACTAACACAGATGCTTGTGAACAATATTTGAGAGAAATAGCCCTTTTGTGTTCATAGAAAAAGTCTTAAATCAGTTCAGCCAACTAAAGTGTTTTTCTTCAGTATATTTTTACAAAATGAAAATGACAGAGAGCTACTTGTTATTGTAACATTTATTCTCATATCTTATTTCAATTTTATTTATATAGCACAATTCATACACTGGGTGTACAATGGTTCTGACAATGCCTACCTCTGTGGACCCTGTGAAGGCCACCTTGTCTACGTCCATGTGCTTTGCAACAGCTGCGCCTGCTGAAGGTCCCAGGCCCGACAGGATGTTGACCACACCTTCAGGAAAACCCACCTAAATTAGAAACAAAATCATGCAGTCAGTCACAACACACATTTTTAAATCATATTAAATGTGAATAAAATCATAAATAACCTCTCTGATAAGGCTCGCAACATAAAGAGCAGTCAGGGGTGTCTGCTCCGCTACTTTCATCACCACAGTGTTACCAGTCGCTAGGGCAGGACCCAGTTTCCAGGCCTGCATCAACAAAGGAAAGTTCCACTGCAAGTGGAAAACAAAACATGGCAGTAACTAGAGGATCTTGACACTTAATAGAAGAGTATTTCATTGCACTGTTTATTTTCATTTTGATCTTACTGGTATGATCTGTCCACAGACACCAATGGGTTCATGCCTGGTGTAGCAGAAATAATCTCCATCAATGGGAATGGTCTTTCCCTCCCACTTGTCGGCCCAACCAGCATAGTACCTCAACATGCACAAAAGACATTAAAGCCACTTGCCTTAGCTCATAAGGCCAAACCTTTCTGTGCAAGTGTTCTGAAAGAGTTGTTAAATAAACAAAATAAATATAGGTTACTTTGAATCAATGAATCAATATTGTTTAAAAGGGTAAAAGGATTTCTAGAAATTTATTTTTGTTTGCATTGCTAAAATATGCACTTTGTTTTAGTTTATGTATTTATGTGGTCATTTGAATACATTGTTTTGGTTGGCACTAATGCGAGAGTTAACTCTGCTGCTGGGAAAAAGTGCCCACATTGTTTTTGCTCCTGACACTACACAAGGACAAGACAAAGCTAACAAGAATTAACTTGTACTACATAAGGCTTAAACAGACTTCAAAAGACCTAAGTGACAGGTGGCCAACAAGGTATTTGTTTGCCTTCATGTGTATTTGTGTTAAATTATTTTTGTTCTGTCAATGTTCATTTATTGTAGTTCTCACGGCGTCAACCAAGAGCGTTAAAAAAGTAACATTTTTTAACCACACCGAAACACAAAAAATATGAACACCCACATAGTATAAAAGGAAAACTGGAAATCCAATACCAATGATCAGAAAGTATAAATAAATTTACCTGGAACCCAGGAGCTACACCAACTCAATATATTCCTCAAGGCAAATTGAGCAGTTTCATTTCATTATTTAATTTTTATGTATTACATACATATACAGTCTTATTTCTGTTCTGTTTGATGCAGTGACACAGTGAATTTCACTTTCACCTGCTGTGAGTTAAATGTAATCTGAATGTAATCTGGTATGATACGCCACAGCTGCGTAAATAGTAGCGGGGTGATAACCCCTTGTGGAACCCCACATGTCAAGGCCATTTGGTCAAATACACAGTTACCAACCGAAACAAAGTACTTCCTGTCTTCAAGACAGGACTGAAACCATTTAAGAGCAGTTCCAGTGATACCCATCCATTTCTCTAATCTTTGTGACAGGATTTCATGGTCCACTGTATCAAACGCAGCACTCAAGTCCAACAGAACTAAGACAGAGACTTGAGAGTGTTCCCACGCACGTCATTTGTGAGTTTGATAAGTGCAGTCTCAGTCTGTGATGGTACCTGAATCCTGACTGAAAAGGATCAAAGCAGTTGACTTTCCCTAAAAAAATGGCGGGTATGATATGGGCCGATAGTTGTTGAGCACTGTAGCATCAAGACTGCTCTACTTTAGGAGAGGCTTAATGACAGCAGTTTTTAAGTCCCTTGGAAATGTTCCAGATTGTTAGGAGTTATTGACTATATCAGTGAGTTGTGGTAAAACATTGAGGCAGCAGGTGGATGAACTCAGACTGGAGACAGTTTTTTCAGTTGTTCTGTCATTAATGGGTGTAAAATGTGTTAACCCAACCAAGTGTTTCCTAGGTGGCTGCAGTGTTGTTTGTTAATCTGTTCACCGTAACAAACAGGACACACGAGTTGTTACTGCTTTTGTTGTTGATGATCTCTGAGAAGAATATTTCTCTTGTTTTTAGACAAAGTTTGATTCTTTGTATACCTCATAATAAATTAAGTTTCAATTTACGTCATTTTCTTTCGCCTTGTTCTCACTTTAACCTTTTTGTTTTCCCGCATTTTGAATAAAAATGTGAAATTAGATGGTGTGGATTCAAAAAGGACCACATTTCCAGTCTTGCTGTACCAACCAGGTTTCCAAAAAAAAAAAAAAAAAAAAAAAAAGCTTATTTGAAGTTATAAATTCATTAATTAAAAAAAAGATTTGTTTCCCAAAGACCTGACATTGAACACTGCAAATTTCAAGTCCGCTTGAGCAGGGCCTGGCATTATCCGTTTGCATGTTAAATAAGTGGGAGTTCAGAACTCGTAACCTGGCCAAGTTAGGTGTACAGGGTATCAATCACCAAAATCAATGACCAAAATTTCAAGGTGATCTGTAAATCCCATTGGTAAATAAAGTGTGGGGTGTCTAGGGTCCTATTGGGGACAACAGAAACAAGGATGCTTGTTTGGTAAGGCAGGAGTGCTTTTTTCATTCAGTGGCTGATGGCTTCTCAGAAGACCCTTTCTTTGTTCAAGAGGGTGTCCAGAACCATTTAGGTGTCTAAGGGAGTGCAGGAGATTATCTGTTAGCCTCCTGACCCCTCCTCTGTTCAGGTGTGGGCCCTTTCTTTTGAACAGGTCTACACGTTGCCAAAACAAGTTCAAGTTATCAATAAAGTGTACTCCTCTTGTCTCGCAGGTCTTGGACAGTCATGCATTTAGTGCAAGCAGCCGACTGAATTTATTGATACACCTGTCAATGTTTGGGAGTGGTCCACTGATAAGATCGCACTTGCAGGTTTCAAAGTTTATCTAAAAAAAACTTTAAAAACTTCTGATTCCCCCTTCCTGGTGTCAACTGCACCATCAGTACCGTACCGTGTTACCGTATTGTACCGTGTACAATCAGCTGTTTAATGCCTGTGTGTTTGGACATGACTTGGGGGAGGAGAGCCGTTATATCAATGATCATAGCACTTGGATAGCTGCATGTAATAAATTTACTGTTTATGTCTCTGATAGCACCGTCTCCAAGCAACAGGATATCTCTGTCCTTTACCTTTGGCATAGATTCTCTGTTTGCCTGGTGCTTTTTCACAGATTCATGTCCCCTGTGTTTCATTGAATAGGTTTTATTTACTCCATGTCTTTCAGTTACAGCAGAGATTTCTGTTTCATTCTCAGTCTGTGATTGGAATCTGTTAATTAGCTGGATGTTTGGTTATGTTACATATGCTCCTATGATGCCAGCATTCTTTTTTTCTAATCCAGTGCTGCTTTGGCTGGGCACCAAGTTTATGCCAGGAGCCATCATTTTGTTTAAATCCCATTGCTTTGCTCAGTTTGGGTAATGATATTGTATCATCCAAGTTTAAATTCAGCCTTACCACATTGTGTGATCGGGATTGTCTTCTGAAGTCCTCTTTCAGATTCCAAAGCAAAAATCTTTGTTTGTAGCACACTGATTTCCTGTTGATATTTCCAACAATTTTGGCAGAAAGAGTTTGTAGTAGTTGTTTTTACCGCAGACTTATTGAAAAGTAGATACCAAGGCTCCAGCGGCTCAGCAGGTCCAACAGGTTGATTAAAAAGTAAAATAACTAAAAACATAAAATCCAGATAAAAGAAAGTAAAAAAGTAATGTAAAAAGTTGATCATAAAATCATTGGAAATAACTAAAAAGAAAAGTAAAGTTAGCATGAGCAAGCAGAGAAGCGTCTGCACTCTTCAGGAGCAGCATCTACTGACACAATTGTAGTTATTGTTTGTTTCATTGAGAGATACAGTATATGGAGAAGACGTCTTTGGAGGTTCTCAGTCATCCAGGACATCTTGAAAAAAAAAGTTTGAGTAAAAGCATCTGGACTGTAAAAAACTGTAGTTTTGATATAACTGTTATGGCTGCTGTGTTCATGTATTCTGGTATTTTAGTATGGTGGTTTTAATCTCTGTAATTTTATATAATAGTGGTGATAAAATGTTGCGAAAATGTTGATAGAATTCTGTTGATAGTCCTTCAGGAGCGAGTGCTGCATCTCATTAGATGCAGAGAAAGGTGAATTGTGACAAGGGGCCCTACATCAAATGTATTCTCTTACAAATTGTTGTATATCTGCCATTTGTAAGATGAATAATTGAGTATTAAGTAAGTAAGACAAAATCATTTTCCCAAATTCCTTGCAATGCCAATGGGTAGCCGCAGAGATAGAATTACAGTATCCTTCCCAATCTGTTGGTCCATGTTGGGGTTTGTCCATCTTTGTATTTAGATTACTCACTGTTTCACCAGATTAAGGCTAATTTTACACCTCTCCTAGGCAATATAAAGAAAGACCTGTAAAAATGGACCCCACTTCCTCTATTATTGTAGACTGTCTGAAGCTACTTAATTGCTGGGTTTTGATCTGGAACAAAAGGAAGCCTAGACTTAAATTATTGAATTTACAGCTCCCTGTCTCTAAAGGAGGTCTAGTTTTTGAGAAAGGAACAGTCAAAACACTTTTTGTGACACGGCATGGAGACCCACAAACTGTGAAAAGTTAAGCCATTGACCCAAATATTTATTTCTTCTCGCACATATGTGCATTTTGTATTTCACCTTTCTGTTAAAGGCTGTCCTGGACACACTATTATGTACTTACACCAGTGCATTATATCAGCAATCAGTGTCTTTGTGCTTGGAATGAGATAACCATGAGTAAAACGCATGCAATAAATTGTATAATGGAACATAAACCTAACATTTATACTGTATATGAGCAGGTGCAGTTGTGTTTTATTCATGTTTTTACCTCAGGCACTTCACCACATTTGGGAGATCCACACTGTAGGCCACTGCATATGGTTTTCCATTGTCGATGGTCTCCAACTCCTACAGTAGCAGTAGTTCACAGACACAGGTATGAGCAAGAAATATGGAATACTGCATATACAAATATTCTAATAGCATTGGAACTACAGTTACTTTGATCCATAAAACAGTTTTATCCTGATAGTAATGTATACCAGCCGTTGTACTAGGCTTGCTCTAGGCCTAGATGTTGGGGGAGGTATGACAAACTCTCTTTCCTCACTGTTATTACAATATTGTTTACATTTCTGTTTAGTTCTTTGCAATTCACAAGTTGTCCCTCTGTCCCACTCTCCTCTGGGGGAGTGTTGCAAATGTCCAGCCCACTGTTTGATGTCCCTATGATGACTGGACCTTAGCTGTGCTCCATCTGTGATTCTGTCCCAACCCATGGATCTCTCCTGACCCCAGTGGCTCTCACTAAGATGAATAAACTGGTCCCCATGATATTAATATGGACTCATTCTCATTAATTTGAACATATAATGACTACCTGTCAGTGTACCTGTCCTGGACACTATTGCACAGTCTGTCTGTCCTGGTTGTGGATCCTCCTTCTGTGGTTCTCCCTGAGGTCTCGCTTTTTCCACGGCTGTCTTTTTTTTCCTCACCCTGAAGGAGTGTCTAAGGACAGGGGACGCTTTCTTGATCAACCTGTTGTATATTTACTCTTTGTTTTTGTGAAGGACTATGCAAATACATTGAAATTGAAAAATAACATTGCAAATCCTAGACGGAACAAATTTATTTAACCTTAATAAAATGTTTCTATTGTTGGTCTGTGTGTAATATTCATTAATGTAATGTAGCATTTAGTGTTTTAGTCATTTTCTGAATGTCATTCAAGGTCATGCCGCACTTCAAAAGATACAATGTCCAAACTGTGTAATAGGTTTGAGGAGTGGCCACATTTATTGACCTGGTCTGGGTCCACATAATGTCTGTGGAGGTCTATGGGGGTGCCCTGTGCCCCCTCTTACTCAAGTCTACCACCAGTGTTGAGGTAAGACAGCGGTCTCAAACTCGCGGCCCAGGGGCCAACTGCGGCCCGCAAGACGATATTTTGTGGCCCGCGGGACGATATGAAAGTTTAATGTTCGTGCGCCCTGCAAGTTTTATATGAATGGCCCGTCACCATAGTGTGTGGAAGGTTCCTTTTTGTGCAAGCTGGAGCTGAACCAACCTAGCATCACAGTGGAGTAGCTATATGGCTCCTGAGGGTGGCCCATTGGCAGGGCTTGATGCAGGCAGAGAAACCTTTCACAACTATGGAGGAGCCTGTGTAACATCACATAAACGTCATAAAATAACTGCTTCTTCCTGGGTGAGCATGTTTGACCTTGAGCTGGACAAAGTCAATGTTACTGGCATTGGATTTGGCATCATGCAGATTGTATTTTGTTTTCCCATCATTTGAAATTGGTTGATTTGTTTGAAAGTTGATGGCAATTTGACCAGCACTAGCCATGCGGATTTGTTATCATGACGAATCTGCAAATTAACGCCAATGTTATGTTGACAATATCACCGAGGGGAGTGGACATCCAATGGGGCCACTCAGCCAGCTCATTCATGTTCTTCAATATTCCAGTTAAGTTCAGGATAGCTTAGGTTCAGAAGAACCCATTGAAATTAAAGAACTGTTAGTAATGACGTTTGAGAGGATTTAACAAAGCTTTTTTGTGGAATACCTGATCCAGCCCAGCCTCACCCAGACTCTGCCTCCTGCGGCCCCCAAGTAATTTGAGTTTGAGACCCCTGAGGTATGATATGACACACCAGGCCAGGCCAATTTATATACCAAAAACCAAAATAAAACCATGCATTATGGCTCCAACCAATACATTAAGTTTTCCTGCATTTTCTTCCGTTTTATAAAATATTAAATTTATCCAAGCATAAGTTTAGATATAAACACAATTAAATTAGGTGAAGGATCTTACATAAAGTCACTTATTTTGGATCATTATAGATCCAATAGATCCTGAATTAAATTTCTAAGCCCATGGACACAACAACAGTATGAACTGGGGAAAGCGGGAATTGAACAGCCAACCTTTGATTATAGGAACGAGAAAGTGTTATAGGCTGAAGAAGTGACATGACGCGGTTCACTTATAGGAGGAGGAAGTCCCTCATCTAGGGAGGACTTGAGAGAAATAAGCAAAGATAAACTGGAGCTTCCTATTTTGAAGTCAAACTCACACTCTTAAATGTTTATCAACAACTTTAGCAAAGACCGGTGAAGTTGCTATTTGTTGCAATGGTTCATCTGTAATGATGTTTGTAAACTTTGTATTTGTATAAATGTGGATGCATGAGATTTCCGGATGCAGGAGATGTGGATGCATGTTTTGAGCTTTGAGGTCTTGTCTGGGCTGGTCCTGATTTGGCCAAATACAGGTGATGGTCAAATAATTAGAATATTATCAAAAAGTTAATTTATTTCACTAATTCCATTCAAAAAGTGAAACTTGTATATTATATTTCATTCATTACACACATATTAATATACATTTCAAATGTTGATGATTATAAGTGACTAAGGAAAAATCCCAAATTCAGTATCTCAGACTAACTAAAGACTAACTTACTAAAGACCAATGCAAATAAAGGATTTTTAGAAATCTTGGCAAACTGAAAAGTATGAGCATGTGCAGCACTCAATAATTATTTGGGGCTCCTTTTGCCTGAATTACTGAAACAATGCGATGTGGCATGGAGTCGATGAGTCTGTGGCACTACTCGGGTGTTATGAGTGCCCAGGTTGCTCTGATAGTGGCCTTCAGCTTTTCTGCATTGTTGGGTCTGGAATAACGCCTCATTCTCTTCACAATACCCCATAGATTAATGTCTGGCGGGTTTGCTGACCAATTAAGAACAGGGATACCATGGTCCTTAAACCAGGTACTAGTTGCTGTGGCACTGTGTGCAGATGCCAAGTCATGTTGGAAAATGAAATCTGCATCTCCATAAAGTTGGTCAGCAGCAGGAAGCATGAAGTGCTCTAAAACTTCTTGGTAAATACCTCAGAAAACACAGTGGAGCAACACAAGCAGATAATATGGCACCCTAAACCATCACTGACTGTGGAAACCTTACACTGGACTTTACATTGGACAAGCAATGTGGATTGTGTCTCTCTCCTCTCTTCCTGCAGACTGGAACCCTTCCAAAGGAAATGCAAAATTTACTTTCATCAGAGAACATAATTTTGGACCACTCAGAACCAGTCCAGTCCTTTTTGTCTTTAGCCCAGGAAAGATGTTTCTGATGCCTGACACAAGAAATGCAACAGCTGAAACCCATGTCGTACATATGTCTGTGCGTAGTTGTTCTTGAAGCACTGACTCCAGCTGCAGTCCTCTCTTTCTGAATCTCCCTCACATTTTTAAATGGGTTTTGTTTCACAATCCTCCCCAGGGTGCGGTTATCCCTACTGCTTGTACACGTTTTTCTACCACATTTTTTCCTTCATTTTGCCTCTTTATTAATGTGCTTGGACGCAGAGCTCAGTAAACAGCTAGCCTCTTTTGCATTAACCTTTTATGTCTTGCCCTCCTTGTGCAAGGTGTCAGCGGTCATCATGATTGTGTAGCCTACAGAAATAGACTGAGAGACCATTTAAAAAAGGTCTTTGCAGGAGTTTTGAGTTAATTAGCCTATTAGAGTGTGGCACCATGGGTCTTTAATATTGAATCTTTTCACAATATTCTAATTTTCTGAGATACTAAATTTGGGATCGTCAGTTATAATCATCAAAATTAAAAGAAAACATTTGAAATATATCAGGTTCAGTGTAATGAATGAATATAATATACACTGTTTCACTTTTTGAATTGAATTAGTGAAATAAATCAACTTTTTGATGATATTCTAATTATATGACCATCACCTGTATATGCAAATGCGTGCAAAGCTGTGTTTTACTGCAACAGTGAATAACAGTGAATTAAGTGAATTAAGGATCAGACAGAGCAGTGTTTTTTAATAAACTGCCTTGCCCGTGAGCAGAAGGAACTATTTTATAATATAATATAATAATTATTATTTAATTATAATATAAAGATCCACATTTACCCCAACTTTATTCTGAGGCTAATGATAAAACGCAGAAAGTTTGAGCCGGTGAAGAAAAGTCTGCGTGAGCTTAAGCTACTCGCTGCTCTAACCTGCAGTGCTTAGGATCCAAGCTGATGGTAAAACTCTGCTTTGTCGTTCCCCTGAGGAAGCTCAGGTGTTTGTCAGCAACATTGACATGAAGTCTCCGTAAGATGAACTGTTTTTTTTTTTGGTATCCTGGAACCTCAAATAATGGATTTTCTGCAGTTTTTGGAAAGTTGTATGTCAAGTTTTTTTTTGCGGTGTTGTTTGCAATGTGTTGTTTGTCGTAAACTGTACACGCCAGTCCACATGCGAACCGTGACGTCACGTGACGTATGGTCGCAAAGTCATTTGACTGGCTGAAATTTAATTTTTTACTTAACTTCGTGATATGCAATAACTGGATTAGTACTGAACCAGGGAAATTAAATATTTACTTTAGGCTATTACATACTTAATTTGTCAATTACTGCAGACTGAGATTTGGTTTGTTAATAATATGATTTGTTCTTTGTTCTTTTTTTCCTGTGGTTTGTAGTTTGTGGATGTGGATATGTATGGTGTGATTATGTGTTTGAATGTTGTGTGCTCTTATACCTGCCACTCCTGAATCACACTTTTCATCTATTTTCCTTCAAAATTTAAATGGGTAAAGGTCTTAAATCTATTCATGTTAACATTAGAAGTCTATTCACCAAAATTGATTTACTGAGAGCCTGGCTTATTTATAATAACAACCCTAAAAAAAGTTACATTATCAGAAAGATGGCTCACTGAGAGTATAGCAGACACTGATATTAAACTTGATATCTATATTTTATTATATTTTTAACTGATAGAGGTTCCAGAGGAGGCGGTGTTGCCACTTATGTCTCTTCAAGTCTTAAATCTCAAGTAATTATTCCAAATAAGAAACCAATGCACTTTGAGGGCTTGTTTGTGAAATTCACATTTCATGAAAATAAACAAATGATTATTGGAAATATTTATAGACCACCTTCAGCTCCAAAGTTAGATTCAGTAAAAAATATTATATCTACCGTCTCTTCATTAGGAAGCTCTAAAGAAATGATCTTGATGGGGGACTTTAATATAAATTGGAATGAGCCTTCTT
The DNA here is from genome assembly GCA_024349245.1 of Neodontobutis hainanensis. NCBI lineage: Eukaryota > Metazoa > Chordata > Actinopteri > Gobiiformes > Odontobutidae > Neodontobutis > Neodontobutis hainanensis. The sequence goes on from JALDNG010000096.1 coordinate 182,424, forward strand.
CTCTCACTGAACGTAATATGTTCAATGGTGTTAATTTAACTCAACTCATCAAAGATCCAACTAGAGTCAATCAGAATACTAAAACTCTAATGGACTGGATTCTAGTTACCCATTCTTATAGAATAATAAAATCTGGAGTTCTTTCAGATTGTTTTAGAGATCACTCAATTATTTACTGTGTTTGGAAAATGTCTACACCACGACTCCCGCCTAAATATATCAAGGGAAGGGATACTAAAAATTTTAATTGTGAACTACTCAATTATGATCTGCAGCAGATAAATTGGCATAGGCTAAGGTTAATTCCGTCTATTAATCTAGCATGGGACTTTTTTTTTTCCTGAGTTCTTCAGCATTTTGGATAAACACGCCCCCTGGACTTCTATCAAGGTGAAAGGCAATCATTTACCCTGGGTGAATGGGGAGCTCATTAGTATCTATACACACAGAGAGAGGGCCTGGGACAGGTGCAGAAATACAAAGCTTGCTGATGATTGGGATAAATACAAACGGTTAAGGAACTATTGCACTACACAAACAAGAAATGCAAGGTTGATTATTACAGGAATAGCTTGTCAAACTATATTATACTGGTCTTTCTAGATCAGCTCTTCTTTGGTTTAATTCTTATTTCCACCATCGTCGTCAGTGTGTGTCCTATAGAGGCAGTCAGTCAAACTTTACAATCATAGACCAAGCCATTTATCAAGGTTCCTCTTTAGGACCTTTATTATTTTCTATTTTTATTAATGATGTCCCACTTTGCTGCTCTGACTGTAATATTCATCTATACGCAGATGACACCGTAATCTACTGCTCTAAATGTGACATCTTTGACATCAATAATTCCTTAAAACAGGACTTTAACTCCGTGCAGTGGTGGTTACTATTCAACAAACTACTCATTAACAAAACTAAATCATACTCCATGCTGTTTCAGAGAAAATGTAAATCAGCTTTTAGCACTAACCTAAACATGAGTTTCTGAGTCCCCCCTTGAGTCTGTTGAGACATTTAAATACCTCTGTGTCTGGGTTGACTCTGATCTTTCATTTAAAACACATGTGCATTCCATCACAAATAAACTCAATTAGCGGTTAAAAATCTTATATCAGTCAATTAGTTGTTTTAATTATCCTGTTAGGAAGAGAACAGTTTCTCAGTTGTTACTTCCCATCTTAGATTATTAGACATCGTACATCAAAACTCTACAGCCTCCTGCCTTCACTCACTTGATGTTGTCTACAATAGCTTATGCCGGTTCATTCTCCGTTGTCCTTATAGAACACATCACTGTGAAATGTATGCACAACTGTCCTGGCTCAAACTTTCAGCCAGAAGGCAATATCCCTGGCTCCAATTCATTTTAAAAAGTATTCATCTTTGTTTACCCCATGTATCTTAAACAGTATATTGTACCTTTTAGCTCTTTATATAATTTACTCCATCCTTTTTTTACAGTTCCTAGAGTCAAAAAAGAACTTGGGAAATTTGCTTTTCATTACAGGGCCCTAATGATTGGAATGTTTGGGTGGTGGCGCAGTTGCCTGTAAGCTCGTTAGCTTTCAGTAAGGAATGTCCAGAGGTTCCTATGATAAAAGAAGCTCCTTTCTTTCTTTCCTTCCTTCCTTACATCTGTGTTAGTTTAATTTAAGGTATTTGGAATGAAAAGACAATTTGTTTGATGCTCTCAGCAGATTGGACCAGTTTGGGTTCGTCTCTAAACCAGAATAAAGCCTGCTCCGGAGCAGAAGCCGTGTGGAGTCAATTACCAATAAAACCCTCTTGAGCCAGAAAACTCAGAGTTTGCTCAAACTAAACCTTAATTTATGGACTGAAAACAAACAGGTGCAACAGGATGAACTTACAGCGAGGTAAGCTGCATCCCTCTCAATGGCATCAGCCAGTTTGCTAAGCAGCAGGCCACGATGAGATGCATCCATCCGTCGCCACAGTGACCCAAACCTAAAGGCATCACGCGCTGCTTTGACTGCCTTGTTAACGTCTGCCTGTACATTAATGAGAACAGATGTAAACATTCATTATCATTCTTTTTCTGTACGGCAGTGTTACACAAGGTTCTCCTTTATTCCATTATATTATGTATAGGCCTTGACTGATAAAAAAGTATTAAAAAGGAAATCTTCTGATGCCATGTGTACCTACCTCATCAGCCTCTGCCACTTGACAGATAATCTCACCAGTTGCTGGGTTGATTGTAGGGAACGTTTTTCCACTTACTGCATCCTGCCACTCATTGTTGATAAAGAGCTGGAATATTTAAGAAAAAAACAAATGCTGTGTTGAAACAGTTAAATGAGACAACCCCTATTCCGCAGTCTGCCACAGGACTAACTGCAATAAAACTTTAACCAGAGGTAGGCTACACCATGTAGTACATGCACAGAACAAATGTTCCAGGTTAAGATCAGGTGCATGTCGGGTTCAGCTCGAGATTGGATATCCGCCTTTCCTATACTCCAGGAATTCTCCTCAAACAACTCTTCAATGGTTTAGGTTGTGTTGTATTTTCATAATTATTATTGCTGAAATGATAAAAGGCAATGACAAGGCCAGGATGCTTTTGTGAAAAGCTGGTTATTTGAAACACAAGTATAGATGCAAAATCTGATTACAGATTCAATTAACAAACGTATATGTTGTACACAATGAGTTATATATATATATATATATATATATATATATATATATATATATATATATATATATATATATATATATATATATATATATATAAAAACACACACACACACACACACACACACACACACACACACACACACACACACACACACACACACACACACACACACACGCTTGCCCTGGACAATGGCCAATTAGTTGCAGAAGCTGTATATCAATGTTTACAAATTTAAAAAGCAAAATAAGGTATGCTCTATGTGTTCTGACAGACAAATGACTCAGCTCCATAACCCTCTAGCCTACAAATACAAATACAAAACAACATGTGCCTAAATTGTGAATCTATGCAAACAGGCCTATTTATAACCTAAAATAAAAGTTATTAGATACATGTTGGCTTGTTATCAAAGGCAGAACCATGGCATTTGTTTTCACTTTCACTGAAGCAACATACTTCAATACTTTTTAGAACAGATTGGTAGTGTCTTTGTAGTCTAGTTTTATAAGGAACTTTGGACAAGATTAAACACACACAAATGGTGAGGCTGATCTGAAGAAAATCTTGTTTCAGTGAAATCCACTGTCTCACTTCCTGTTTCCTGTCTGTGAGCGAGATGGATTTGGTAATCTCTATCTGAGAGGATCAGGATCATCATTTGGATCCAATCCAGCAAAGTTTTGAAATACCGGGATAAATTACTTTGATCCACAGATCAGGATAATCGGATTTAGAACTCTGGAACATTTAGATCCGGGGGCAGTTCCTGATTAGAACATATAACACATCTAGAAACTTAGCCTTTTTTAAAGGCCAAATATGTCTATGCCTTGGCATAACGAGCACAACGCATTATACTTGAGCTTTTTTTGTGAAATACACTTGTTGATTGCGCGCTGGACCACTCCACAGTTCCGTACCTTGTTGTAGTGGACCTCTGGCTGAGTGCTGGGGGCCGGGATGGCTGCTGCTGGAGCGGAGTAGTGGCTCACCCACAATCGGTGCAGAACGGGACGCACACGAGCGAACATGTGGTTCATTACTGAGCCGTGTAAGAGCTACTGCGTTGTATTAGCCTCTGAAGTAAACTGAATCTACCCAGTAAAGAACTTGCCCTTTAATAATTTGGGGCAGCTTTTACTTATGGTCTAGAGCATTACTGCCACCTGCTGAGTTGTAGTGTGAATCAAAGCAACGCTATGAAAACAATCTGAATAAGCGCAGCCAATAACATCAGTTTAGTGATCACACAGTGGTGCGTTTTTGATGGCCTGAGAAATCACTCTAAATATTGGACTTTGTCATCTTTTTAAGTTTTAGTGTGTTTTAATATTACTGTTTTTTATTAGGCCCTTAAAACTCTCAGATCTAGAGTCTCTGTACCAGCTAGACAAATGGGACAAGACTTTGGAACACTCAGGTCAGCTGACAGACTTTATCTGAGGGAGCCCAATGACAGGATTGTGCTTTAGCAGCTCTAATCTACTGTTGAATTATGCAAGTAAAACACTTTTCCTTCAGTATGTTTTAGTGCTGACATTTTCCAATATGCCCTGTGACCTGCTTTGGTTTGTCATGTTATCTTATCATAGCCTTTAAACACTGGAGACAAGTACAAAGTCCAAGCCTACTACACCAATCAGAGAGATCAATGTACTCACACATGTCTTCAGCCAAAGGGGACTGCGTAAAAACACTTTCAGTCTGCTGGCCCGACATCAAACAGTCAGTGACATAGAAAAGAATAAACTTTACTGTCCCCCCAAAAAATCTGTTTTGCACTTCATTAGTGCTATCATCAATTGTCACATAAAACATTACGGACCAAAACAATGACAATACATTCAACATTAGAATAAAATAAACTAAGTATGGAAACAAAAATATAGAACTTGCTTGTGATGGTAAAGTGCTCAAGTTTTTGTTTGTTAAAATGTTGTAAGGTTTAAGAGTCTAATTGAGTCTGGGTGTGAGATACTGATTACGCTTATTAGGCCCACTCAGGTTTTAAATTTCAGAATGTTTAATGATGAGTGATGAAAATGGTGGCAGATACATGGAGTTTTTGAGATGGACATGCAGATGGGTTCACGTGAGTATTTGTGAATGTGTGTGTGGTACCAGTGGCTGTAACACATAGACTGTTACAATAGAACAATGTAAGTCTGTTATAAGAATTTCCTTTACAGATTAAAGGAGCAGACGATGAAGACGGTATATGATTTGAAAAGAATGGTCAGGTTTTAATCCTTGCAAGGAGAAACTAAACAGACACACAGTAACAATGGTACAGCAGAAGGTTTGCTTAAAGAGGTAAACAATACATAGTTTTTTATATCCAGCAGGACACACAGTTTAGGAGGAGACCACCCAAATAAATGGCGGTATTCCATAAAGAACAAAACAACTCAGAACGTTTTCTGACATTATTTGACCCATAGAAAGTGCCCCCTAGGCTTTCGTTTTACAAAACCATAAAAGCTCTTAAAATGATCAAACCATAAAAATGAAACAGCAGATAAACCCTGTTTCCACAGATATGGTCTGCTGGAAATCTACTTTAATCTGAAAGGCTTGGCTCATTTAGACCAAACAGTGTTTCTCCAGAACGGTCATGTGAGCTGAATTCTGTCTTCCAAACATTTAAATTCTTCTTCTAATGATGACTGTTTTAGCTTGCCATTGTGCATCATCAGCATCCTCTCTGTGAGCCTTGGGGAATGTTCTTGTCACTTGAATAAGTTTTGTGATGGCTTGCAGTAGTCTCTTCCAGCTAGAAAATATTTCAAAGCGTGCTGAGCTGAATCAGCCCTCTATAGCCTTGGTGTAATTGACAGAAACTTGGGTCTGAACTTCAACATCAAGTTCTGGGTCAACAAGGTCAAAGCTGTTGTCCTGTGGAGGCTCATTGCTGCTTTTCAAGAAATCGGGGCTGGAGAACCATTTTATGGACTTGAGGATGTCTACCATGCGGCAGTATAGCTCAGTGGTTAGAGTGGCCATCCTTCGACCGGCGGGTGGGTGGATCGCTCCCCGCTCGAAATATCCCAAAACATCATAACATCCCGCTCTCCCCCGCATACTGTCGCATATTACACTGGTAATAGTTTAATGTATGTAAAGTGCTTTGAGTGCCTACTACAGTAGGTGGAAAAGGTATATAAAAATAAAGATTATTATTATTATTACCGTTGTGGGCCTGATGGCGTGATCCGCTGGATTCTGCTCGGTGGCAACATACTGCCACTGTTTGGAACGACTTGATTTCCTGATGCGATTGACTCAGTTGGCAACATATACATGAAATCTTCTGGAGGTGTTATAGATGTACCCGAGAACAATCTTACTGTCTGTAAAATTTCACTGCTTGCATCTCAATGTCTATCTCACTACAGATTACGTCCGCCATCTCAGCTTCCATGACTGCTGCACACAGCTCTAGTCGTGGAACCGTATGTGCTGAATGCGGAGCCAACTTTGCTTTGCCCATAATGAATCCTACATGGCACTGGTTTTCGTCATTGGTGACACGCAGGTAAGCTACTGCAGCGATTGCTTGTGTAGAGGCGTCAGAGAATAAACAGAGTTCACGTTGCTGAGATGAGGCAAGAGGAATTGGCACATACCTTCTTTTGATGTGTAGCTTTTCTAGTTCCAGGAGAGACTCTTTCCACAACTTCCAGGACATTTGCTTTTCTGATGGGAGAAGATCATCCCAGTCATATTCTCTGGATGACAGTTCTCTGATGAGAGCTTTTCCTTGAACTGTGATGGGAGCCACAGTCGATCATAGAGGTTCTGAACTGTAGATAAGATGCCTCGTTTTCTCTTCGTAGGATACTTGGAAGCCGAAACTGTCACTCTTCAAATTCCATATCAGTCCAAGTCTCCGCTGAAGTGGGAGAGGTTCTATACTGAAGTTGAGGTCCTTCAAGTCTTTTGCAAGCTCCTCGGGGGAGAATGCTGTCATGACCTTGCTACTATTGGAAGCAATTTTGTGGAGTTTTAAGTTTGATGCTGCAAATATTCTTTGAGTCTTCTTTAGAAGATTGAAAGCTTCCTCTTCTGTTGGAACCGATGGTAATATATCGTCCACGTAGAAGTTCCTCATGACAATCTTCTTACTGTCTGTGCCGTATTCATCCTGATGTTCTTGTGCGGTTCTTCTTAGACCATAGATGGCGACTGATGGTGAGGGGCTGTTGCCAAATATGTGTAATTTCATTCTGTATTCTGTGATGCCATTGTTTAAGTTGTTATCCTTATACCAAAGGAACCTTAAATAATCACGGTGATCCTCTCAAACAACAAATGCGTATAACATCTGCTGGATATCAGCGTTGACTTCAATGTTCTCTTTTTTGAAGCGGATTAAAACACCCAGCAACGCATTTTTTAAGTCTGGCCCACTGAGCAGCACATCATTCAGTGACACACTGTCATATTTGGCACTTGAATCAAAAAATTTAATTTCTACACTCTAATTTGCTTTGTGTTTTGAGGACGATAGACCCCAAACAGAGGTAAGTACCACCTTTCTTGATGTTCCTGAATTTCCGACGCTAGTTTAGCTTGGTCATTCTTAAATACCTTTTTCATAAACTCCAGGAAGTGTTTTTTTCATGTCTGTGTGTCTGTCTAGTGTACGTCAGAGAGATAAGAGTCGTCGCAGAGCCATTTCTCTGTTGTTTTGTGTGGCACAACCAAAAACCAAAAGCTGAGATGTTTTAGGTGCTTAAGAGTCTACATAAAAATACTACGCCACCCTGGGAATTTCAGGTTCACTCACTGATAAAGGAGACAAGATTTCCGTATTTACAAACAATAATTAAAATAAATATTTAGGTTAAGTGTCAGAAAAAAAAACACTAAAACCCTGATATAGTAAATGATATGATATTTTTATTACAAAGGATTAAAGTAATCTTTAAACGAGCTACATAAATTCAAGGAGCTAAGGCTTACCAGTGAGGGGAAGTGTGAAGGATGGGGAGGCTACATCCAGTGAGTGTGAGGGCACCCAAAAACACACACACACAAAATGGGCAAACCAAAGAAAAATAAACAACTGGAGCACCACCACCAGGGGTCATCACTACCACCACATGGGACCTCAGCAACTGAAACAGAGATAACAGAGATAATAAAAACGTTAACAAAGATGATAAAATCATTAACAAGTCACAGTACTTATACAAACAGCTCACACCACTGATACCACCACAATAATATTCATAAACACTCCCCTTGTACAGGGCAGGGGGTTCAGTCCAAATTTATCATGAGACCGTCCACTGGTGATGCCAAAAGAACAAACAAAAAGCAGCAGCGAATGGCTGCTAAACAAAACAAAGTCAAACAAAACAAAACAGAACAGCAACGAACAGTTGACTATACACCAAACAGCAACAAGCAGCTGCCGGTACACAAAACAGCAACAAGTCAACAAAAAGAGAGAAGCAGATGGCTAGCCAGAGCTGCAACGAAGTGTAGCATCATTTCACAGGCAATGGAGTACATAACTGGGCAGCAGTTTTAGCTCAGTGGTACAGTGGTAGAGCAGCCGTCCTTTGACCGGCGGGTGGGCGGATCGATCCCCGCTTGAAACATCCCAAAAACATCATAACATCCTGCTCTCCCCCGCATACTGTTGTTGTGTCCTTGGGCAAGACACTTAACCTACATTGCCTCCAGTGAAGGTCTGTAATACTGGTTAATAGTTTAATGTATGTAAAGCACTTTGAGTGCCTACTACAGTAGGTGGAAAAGCGCTATATATAAATAAAGATTATTATTATTATTATTATGCGCTGGTCATTTAGCTTGTAACCCGGCGCTGTATCCGCCTAGAAGAACGCAGGCAGCGGGGACCTAAACAGCTACAAAATAAAGACAGGATCAGGGTCATCTTACAATATGCTGTCCAGGGTGAAACACAATAACGTACTTACATGCCCAGTTTGACCAGAACACTCCCAGCGGTGCGATCTGAACAATGGAAATGCAAGAGGTCTACGTGGCTGTAAGGAAGTCATACTGGGGTTAAAGCAACCAAAAAGGACACCGAAATAAACGTAGCCGTGACCGGCTTCTGTTTACCCGACACCGGAAGCGAAGCAAAGGGGAGTTGTGTGACAGAAGCAGAGAGCGCACTAGGCGTAAGGAAGTGCTTTTATTGGGGACCTGGCTAAGTGCCTCATAAAGCCACAGTGCGACTGGTGCTGCCACATTCTACCCCCCCATTTGCGTCGTCGCCCCGAAAACAAGGCTGGTCATGGGAGATGGTAGGTGTTAGTGTGCACGTGTAGTCCTCCGCACAGGCTTTGGCTTAGCAAAGGGACAGAAGGAGGACTAGTTGATGCTGCAGATGAAGGTTGAGTGCCAACAGTTGTAGTCTGAGCCTGGGGAAGAACATTTAAAAATGGCACAGGCTGGGCGTCCAGCCTCAGGAATAGGTTATCGGAATAAGAAGCCTCATCGTCTGAAAACAAATAGGATGACGATGAATCACTAGCTGGAACGGCTACAGGGAGTTCACCATTGGCCACTGGCTTTAACAACGAATGGTGGACTGTCTTGACTCTAGTCGAGTTGTCCACTGGGGCGATTGAATACACCGCACCATCATCCGCGGGGGCTCTTCGGACTTTGTACACTGTAGTGCACCACCAGTCTTGAATTTTGTTACGGCCCCGCACATTAGTTTCTCGAAGTAGACATGTTGGCCTTCACATAAGGATAGGTCCTGGACATGTTGGTCATTATTCCTCTTCCTCCGGTCAGCAGCAATCTTAAGCTGCTCCCTGGCCTCGTTAAAGACAAACTCTAAACGGGTCTGGTGCTCATGGACCTCCCCTTCCTGGGGTTCTGCTACATGACCAAGCAGAAAATCAATTGGGAGCCTGGGTTGTTGGCCGAACATAAGAAAAAACTGAGATTCTCCCGTGGACTGATGTGGGGTGGTGTTGTAACAGAATAAAACATGGGGCAAATAAGCAGTCCAAACTCTCTTATGAGTACTAGGGAGAGTACGCAGAAGGTTGTGAAGTGTACTGTAGAATCTTTCACACTGTCCATCCGGGATGATAGGGGGTGGTCCTTGACTTTTCAATCCCATAGAGGCGACAAAGCTGCTGGATTAAAGAAATCTGAAAATTCCGCCCGATTGTAGTGAATCCGTGTCGGTACACCAAACTTCAAGAACCACTCCGTCACCAGGACTCGGGCCACAGAGGCGCGTTGGTCTTTTGTGGGAATGACAAGTGTGTATTTGCGGAAAATGTCTGGGAGGACAAGCACATTTTCTTTACCATCTTGAGCTGGCTCAAGCACAGTAAAATTCATGGCAAGAAACTCATTGGGCTGTGAAGCGATCAGATGTCCCATGTAGGTGCGAACAGTGGGATGAGTATCTTTTGCTACTTGGCAGCGTTCACATGACTGGCACCAGTCGGCCACTTTCAAGGACAATCCAGGCCAGTAACATCTGGCCCTCAAAAATGCTTGTGTCCTGTCAACGCCCTGATGGCCGTGGTCCTGGTGGGCCTGGGAGAGCAACTCCCAATCAGTATTAGTCTTTACTGATGTAGTGAATATGGTCTCGTTGATGAATAATTAATATGAATATGAATTATGAAAATTAATAATTAATATTTTGTTTATGAAAATATTAATTTCTTTCGGGGCACCACCTTAGTTTTAACAGTTCTAAGGAAACTAATTATGTTTGATAAGTCTCAATCTTGAAGGAAGGAAGTTCTAAACTCGTTTTCGATCCAATCTCACTTAAACATGAAACAAGGATGTCTTTATGGGGTTTTATTAAAAATTATGCAAGATTAAAAATATGAATAATAACAGTGGAAAGGACATAAAGGGATAATTAGGACAAATGATGAAAATAAAACATTGATTGACGATGGCACAATGGTTATACCTTTGATGGAACAAGATGAGTTTAATTCTGTTTAATTTGGTTAATTACTGCGAGCAATTTAGGGATTTGATATAACGGTCGACTTAATTCAAGGCTGGTTACGGAGTCGGATATTAGATTAACTGGTTGTGATAAGAGGTTGTTGTACGGCTAAATTTGAATAGCGGACGGAAGGAATTACTGTGGTTTTACTTGAACAACACCCGGGTTTTACAACGCCAAACTTTTCTGTGTCAAGTGTCCAACTCACTCTGATATGATGGGTCAGTACCAGCGGTGCGGTTCCGACAAGTCTCAAAGGGATGCTTCGAAATTCCCGGGTCTCACAGCTGGGTTCCGGTAACAGAGAGGCGTCACATGTACACAAGTTTCCTGGCGTGAAGCGGTCTTAACAGACGAAGGCCTTGTGGTGATTGTCCTTGGATGAAAATCCTTTACCACAGTTGAGACTAAAGTCTTTAAAACTGAAGTCCGCTACAAGACGAAAAGATGTCTTTTGGATTTAAGACTTTCTTTCGTAGCGTCAAAAAGCTTTTCAAAACTACAAAAAGTTTCTTCCGCGAGGAAGTGATGTAATTCCGTGGATAAGAAGTTTTTCAAACAAAAATCAAATGTGTTGGATCTTCAAAAATAAAGTCACTTTAACACAGGCTGTGTTACGTGGTTTAAGCTTAAAAGTTACGAAGCGATAACTACAAAAACTTAGTAGAAAAGTAGACAAGATTACGCGAACAAGAGTGTGCAAAGCGTTGCGGAAAGAGAATTGAGAGATTAAGTTAAGCGAGGATTCAAGAGAGGTAAAAAGCTTGAGAGTTTGAGATCTTGAGAGTGTGATTTCCGCTTTGCCGACTCTTTTGTAAGAGACGCAAAAAGGGCGTGTTTACACACGGTTTGGGGAAGAGGGGCATTTACTGAAAGTTTGGGATCCTGAGATAACTTTCTTGCTCCATCAAATAAAGTATTTTAAAACACATTTACAACCCATATTGCTTCTGCATTGTATCATAAATGCACGTGAAATGTCTTTACCAATCTTTAAAGACTAAACACATTTACATTATTCGTTGTTTGACCTGAAAACAGAATAATTCATTTTATTACACAGCCAGCTGTAAGGATGAAGAAGAAAGTATTCATTTATATCGTTATCACTCTGGATCCTGTAAAGGAAAAATGGTGAGGTTTGCATAGTTACGAACAATCTTTATTACATTTTTATATATTGCAAGATACTTCGACTGTTGTTCCGATGCAGCGTTGTTTCTCTGCTTGTCCAGCAGAGTGCACTGTTTGATCAATTTTAGAATTCTGAAACAAAGAGGCACAGTCCGTGGGCAATTAAGACGGTCTTATCGTAGGTTGTATATATCACCCGGATTAAGGTGTCAGTTCGGTTCGTAGTCGTCCAGGTCTCCGGAAGATAACACTCACATAGTTCTTTGAACTTGTGAAAAACAAAGTCGTTAATTTAATTTCACTTTTCCGTGAACTTTCTTAAAGCAACATCGAGCATCTGGTCCAGATTAGCAAGGTGCTGCTAATCAAACCTCCTGGTTTTCCTCGGTCTAAATAAACAAAGGAAAGAAGGTCTTTAAAAGTTCAGAGGTGTAAATCCTTTGAATCTCTGAGAAGTGTTAGTTCCTGGTACGGAGACATCACTACACTGATCAATAAAAATACTCCAGGTAACCTTTTAACCTTTTCTCTTTATGATCCATAGATTTTGTGCAGTGTTCCCCTCGAACACCTCCTCTAAGGGTTTGTCCAAAACAAAAAATAAAAACTTATTCAAGCCTGTTCCAAAACACAAACTGTTGTGTTAGTCTCCCTAGATCTTACAATCAGCAATAATCCAATACATTCAAACATTCAAATCAGAATCATCAAAAAATCTAAACTTTTAAACATCACTTCAATCAGCGAGTTTTGACAGTTTCAACAGTTTTAACCTATAGATGTCATGTCCTAGTGTTGTGTGTTAGTCTGCTTATGTATGTATTTTATTTCCTGTGTCTTATTGTGAAATCACTAACCCCTGTTTGTGTTTCAGATTGTCTACCTGCCCTTGTGTCTTTCCCTCCACTGTGATTACCAGCTCCACCCCTAATGTGTTCCACCTGTGTCTCATTGTGTTCCTTTTATAGTCTGTGTGTTTTCCCCTGTCCTGTGCCAGATTGTCTTTACCCCAGTGTGAGCTTTCCAGTGTTTCTTAGGTGTATTGTTGATTCCAGTGGTTTTGACCTTCGCCTTGTTTTTTGATTACGTCTCTTGGATTTTGGATTTGTACCTTTGACTCGGAAAATAAAGATCTTAAAAGCTCTGTCTTTTGTGGGATCTGCTTTGTGAGTCCTTTTGCCTGGTCCTGACAGTACAATCTGGCCAAGACATAGACTCCGCAGATCCAGTGCCCACCGACCTGCAGACCCAGAGACAACGGTATCATCTACAGGAGGAGCAGGTTGGTTTGCTCCAACGGGAGATGAGGGCAGCAGCAGAGGGCCATGAACGGGCCTACTCCCAACTCTATGCACAGATGGCAGTTATCATCGAACAGATGCAGATGAGTGGGGCTTCGTCTGCATCATCAGAGAGTGCTGCCTCAGACATGGTGCCTGCTGAAGCGGTTCAGAAATCTGTTACTTCCAAGCCATCACATATTCGGCTGTCCAGTCCGGAGAGATTCACGGGCGAGTCAGGAGATTGCCGCCCCTTCTTGTCTCAATGTAAGCTTCACTTTGACTTTAAAGCGTCCTCTTTTTCATCAGATCGGATAGCTTACATTATCTCCTATCTGTCCGGCCGTGCTAGAGCATGGGCCACAGCCCTTATTTTTACAGACATTTACCAAGGTTTTTCAGACTGTCACTCCTGGTCGTGAAGCTGCTAAGGCGTTAGTAATGTTGCGGCAGGAGCGATAGACTATGCTATTGAGTTCCGCTCTTTAGCAGCAGATAGTGTGTGGAACCAATTAGCTCTAGTGGATGCATTCTTCAATGGCCTTTCTGAAGGAGTTAAGGATCATCTGACACCGCTTGATCTTCCCACAGAGCTCGACAATTTAATTGCCTTGGCTTCTCGGATTGATAAGCAACTGCTTGAGAGAGAGAGACTCCGCTCTCAGTCAGGGGGGTTACCAGGGAAGGAGGGGGGCCTCTATGGAGGAGGTCCACTCAGTGTTCCCCATGCCAGCTCAGGCCTCTCCTCCTCTAACGGAAAAACCCATGCAGGTGGGTCGTACCAGGCTCTCTTCTGCAGAGAGGAATCGTCGAATGAGTGAGGGGAGGTGTATTTACTGTGGCCAGCTGGGCCATTTCCTCGCCACCTGTCCAGTCAAAAAAGGAGGAACGCCAACCAGGTCCTCAATCTTGGTCCTACAACTATTAAGCCCGGTCCCAGACGACAACTCTCCAAGATCCAGCTATCCACCACCTCTCAGTCTCGCAGCATTCTAGTGTTTATTGATTCGGGAGCAGATGCCAACTTTATGGACACCCTTGCTTCGAGGATGGGCCTATCCATAATTCCACTGGGGTCGGCAGTGAAGTCTATCGCTCTCGACGGACGTCTCCTGTGCACCGTCACTCACCACACCAGCCCTGTAGTTCTATCTTTTCCAGATCATCATTCCGAGAAGGTCAGTTTTTTCTTGTTTCACTCATCCCTGCACCCTTTAATCTTGGGTTACCCCTGGCTCGTGCAACATAACCGTCATATAGACCTGGGGTTCTCGGTGCAAACAATGGTGTTTCCAGTCCTCCTCCTGCACTACAAGGGCGCCGGACTGCTCTATCCCAGCAGAGGATACCCAGTGTGCAGACCTAGCTTCAGTTCCTGAGGACTACGTGGAATTGAGGGAGGTGTTTAGCAAGGCAAGAGCAACCACACTTCCACCACATAAGCCCTATGACTGTGCCATAGACCTCCTCCCAGGGACCTGTCCACCCAAGGGACGTCTGTACTCCCTATCCAGCCGTGAGCAAGAGGCCATGGACAAATACATAGCCTCTGCCCTCAAAACCGGTATTATTCGTCCTTCTTCCTCTTCAGCCGGGGCTGGCTTCTTCTTTGTGGATAAGAAGGACAAGACGCTCCGCCCTTGTATTGATTACCGGGGACTGAATGCCATCACAGTTAAGAACAGGTACCCCCTTCCGTTAATCGCTTCTTGTTTTGAACAGTTACAAGGGGCAAAAGTTTTTACTAAGCTGGACTTGAGAAATGCGTACCACTTGGTCAGAATAAGGGAGGGCGACGAATGGAAGACAGCTTTCAACACCCCTAGTGGTCACTATGAATACCTCGTGATGCCATTTGGGTTGACTAATGCACCTGTGGTTTTCCAGGCTTTTGTGAACGATGTGCTAAGGGAGATGTTGAATAAGTATGTTTTTGTATATCTTGATGGCATTCTCATTTTTTCCCCTGATCTAGAGACTCACATCATCCATGTTAAGCAGGTGCTTGGCAAACTTCTAAAGAACCAGCTATACGTAAATATGTTACAGCCTGTGATATTTGCTCCGGTAACAAGACCTCCAATGCAACCGTCTCTGGTCTGCTACATCCATTGCCAGTGCCCCATCGTCCTTGGTCGGATATCTCGGTGGATTTTGTCATGGGGTTACCTGTTTCGGAGGGCAACAATACTGTTTCTATTGTGGTGGACAGGTTCTCCAAGATGGTGCGGTTTATTCTTTTGCCCAAGCTGCCTTCTGCCAAGGAGACGGCAGAGGTTTTATTATCTCATGTCTGCAGAATATTTGGTTTCCCTAGGAATGTGGTGTCCGACCGAGGGCCGCAGTTTGTTGCACAGTTCTGGAGGGCTTTCTGCAGACTTGTGGGTGCAACCGTCAGTCTGTCTTCAGGCCATCATCCCCAAACTAATGGGCAAACCGAACGAGTCAATCAGGATCTGAAGGTTGGACTACAATGTTTGACCTCGCGGAATCCCACGTCATGGAGTAAGGTACTGGGATGGCTTGAATACGCCCATAACACTCTGCCTAATGCTTCTACTGGGATGTCACCATTTAAATGTGTGTTTAGGTACCAGCCACCCTTATTTCCTGCTTTAGAACAAGAGGTCAGCGTCCCATCTGCCATGGCCTTAGTTCGCCGTTGCCACCACACGTGGAGTCAGGCTCGGCAAGCCCTTCAAAAGAGTTCCGACCGCTACAAGACAGTTGCTGATCGGAAGAGGAGGGACGCTCCAACTTACCGGGCTGGACAGAAGGTGTGGCTATCCACAAAGGAGCTTCCATTACGGGTAGAGTCCCGTAAGTTAGCACCACAGTTTATTGGTCCTTTCCCTGTGTCCAAAATCTTAAATCCAGTGGCTGTCAGACTAAAACTCCCCAGGACCATGAGCGTCCACCCAACTTTTCATGTAAGCCGAATCAAGCCTGTAAAGGAGAGCTCCTTGCTCCCTGCCTCCAGACCCTCGCTTTTGTGGGATCTGCTTTGTGAGTCCTTTTGCCTGGTCCTGACAATAGATATGTTTTCAATTCCCAGATTACAAATTTACATTGCAGTTTAAAACTTTATTGTAAAGATAACACTTGTTAGCATCTATTTTTTATTTTTTTATTTTATTAGTGTTAGGTATTATACCTTAATTAGAAAGTACCATTTCAAAAACCATTGGTTATTATTTATTCTCAACTGTCTTCATTTCAGTTTTCTAATTACTCAGACAATATTTTTCTCAAACAATATTTAAGACCATTCATTTTGTTGTTTAGTTTACTAAATCTAAAATCATAAATGGTCTAAACCAGCAGTCTAAAATCATATGGTCGTATCAGTGTACACATGGTAATAATATACAAAAAGCAACAGAAAAAAATTAACGCAAATCGAAATGTAGACAATATTTGTTTCCCCAGACCTGTCAGACCGTCAAACAGTTTTCCTAATTAAGTCTCATAAACTTTATTTAACACATCAGTTCAGTGCAATCTGTTTATGTCACTGACATTTCTACATCAGCATTTTTCAACATTAAAATGTTTGTTTAATGTAAAGGCTCCCACAATTACTTTGGACTGAATCAGACAGACTGACTCCACATTTCTACTAGCTACAGAAATTGAGCATAAACCTTGACTTGCATAGAATGTTATCTTGTGTTGAAACATTTCTTGTGAATCCAAACCGTGGTTGTTCTGAATCCACTTTCTCCAAAACAGAACCAATCCAGAGAAATGTTGTTCATTTCTTTTCTTCTGGTAACATTATTGTCTTTTATATATGAACTGATGGCCCAAATATCAAAAATTTTGTATTATCTGAATAAACTTGCTCTGCGCAATTGAACTTTAAGACACATAATCTTCTGATTCCAAAGTGATAATTTTCATTAACGTTATAAAGTGTGTTTGAACCACACTGATATTAAAAACTTCTATTAGTTCTCGTACTAATAGATAATTGTTTCGCAAAATACCAATCAATACTTTTATTTTGGATCCATGGTTTTGGATCTTTTAACTTTTTTAAATCTTTAATCTCATCTCTGACGTGTCACACAAACAAAATGCAATATCCGTTCTTTAACAGACTAGTTATAACTTAATCATAATTCAAAAGCACATCCACCTTCTGTAGATGTGGGTCTCATGTGGTCCCTGTCTGTTTCGTGTTTGTCCGTGTGTCTTTATGTGTATGTACGTACTTCTGAGTCTGTGTGTGTGTGTGTGTAGATGTGTGTTTATGTTCCTGACCTGATAGTCGAAGGTCCTCCTCTTGTACTCTCAAGTGTCAGCCTCCCCCCTCTCCTGCTCTGTCAGTGCACTCTCGTCTGCCACGCTCACCACCACCTCGCTCCCGGTCTCCATGGCAACCATGACGATAGTGCGTTTCCTTGAAAAAATACATTACATTTAATTAAGTTCATATTTCATACAATTCACAAATAAAATGGTCAAAATCCTCTTTGATATATATCTCAATAGATACAGTAAACATTTGTCTGGATTTTTTTTATCTGACCGCGTCTGTGTTGCTGCTGTTTGTCTGCAGCTTTTCTCAGCCGAAGGACAGAGGAAATTTGGAGAGAACTAGTGTTAAGCAGAGAGGCCGAGACCTAAAAGGCTCAAAAGACACATTTATAAAAAATACAAATGATTAGTGTTTTGCAGTACATGTGTGTACTTTTTTCTAAATATCTTCTCTGCTACTCCTATCTCGAACAGGCTTCTCCTAATTCTCTGTTACACAGGAAGCCTAGAAAATAGCTTATGAAAGCTATCTTTCGTTCTCGTGTTGTTGAAGGTCACCGCTTTCAACTCAATCTTCAAACTTTTTCTACCCGCCAAAACCATTAAGCATTTGTTCTGATTTACATTATTAGACACATTCTCCAACAATGGCCCATTCATACCACATTAAATTCTCACACACACTGTTTATAAGTTAATAACATCTCAGTGTTGTGCAGGGACAGAATTTCCTCCTGCACCTCTTCGTTGTTCGTTTGTTCTTTAGTGCTCCTGTCTGTGTGCGTGTCATGTGGTGTATCTGGAGGTGTTTGTCCGTATACACCTGACCTTCAGTACCAATGGTTAGTCAGAAATAGTTCCCGGTGTCTAGGTCCCAGGGAGGCAAGGTCTCTCCCTCCTCGTCCTGATCCGTATTTATTTCAGTTCTCAGCCCAATGACCTTTCCGACCACAGATAAAGCACACATCGTCCACGCCACTACATGCCCGTCCTGTCCCGGCCCAGTATTCCCTCGAAAAAATAAATCAGTCAGTGGTATTCACTACAAATATTTCTCACTTGTTTCTGTTCTTTTTACTGTTAGATTTTGCAATGTTCTCAACATGCACTGCATATTCCTTTACCTGTGATAAAGGTGCTGTGGCTCCTCCAATTCAATGTTTTTTAACAAAATGATCAAGTTCAGGTTTCATTCCACAAAGGAATGCATTCTTAAATAGATTTGCATAGGGGGTTGTTTCCTGATTTTAACAAAACTCTCAAAGCACGTTCTACTTTAAGAGTATCCAGATTGTAACTCTCGCAGAGTCTATAAAACATTGTTTTAAACTCTCCAGTGTTTACTTTGGGATGAGGAATGTCGGTCGTAGCCTATTTTACATCCAGCTCTGTACTTGGCCTATAAACTTGGACTGTAGCTTGCTGTTCATTTTGTCCTGCTCTCAGGTTTGGCCTCAATTGATAAGTTTCGACTTGATCATTAGGTTTTCAATACAGTAAATTTAGTAGCAGGAAAGAATGACTTACCACTACATGTTGTGTATCTGTCCTCCCCAGAGCTGGAATTCAATAACTTTGAGCTTGAGGCAGTTCTGCTAGCCTCTGTTTACTATTTTTTACATTGTTTGTCACAATATTTTTAGTCAGCTCCTCGCATTCAGACACTAGTAATTTACCAGTGAATCCGTATCTCGCTTGTCATTTGCTCAGATGGATCAAATTATCTGGGTCATTATCTGTTGTGGCATCTGCAGTTAAGGCTTTTCCACAATCAGGCTTACTAACATTAGAGCCCATTATTCAGACTGAATCAACTTCTTTTTTCAATAATTCAATCAAATGCAATCAATACACATTCGCATCCGAATCACACTCTCATCCACACTTTTTCTTAACAATATTATCAAAGGTTAGGTAACCAAACTTCATCAAAAGCCACTTCAACTTTGTGGATTTTTTTTCTGTATCTCACCGCTTCACACGCAGTGAACACATCTATGCAGGCCAGCTTTTTCACTATATGGTCACGTGACTTCAGACTCCAATGAACGGTGATATAGGCCTCTCACTGTTCTCTGTGCTTACTATGGTGTAAGATCACTATCAAAAAGATGTATGCACAATTTTAAGCATTCGTATTCGTATTTTTAAACATTTAATCATTTGTATTTGTATTTTTAAACATTTGTGCGTAAATTAACTTGACTGTAAACATTTACGAGTACAACTCTGCTTTCTACAACTACAAATTTTTCACTATGAACATGAATTCAAGTTTACGGGTACGAGTAAAGAAACAGTTGAAATGACGTCACTGCCGTCCCAGGGCAGGTAATCAAACCTCGAGTCCATCTAACGCGCATGCGTCAAAGGTGAAAGATGGCTAACAACAGACCTGAGGCTGCAAGTCTAGGCTCAGCATCACAGGAAAAATAAATAATGTGTTTATTCAACATTTTTATACGATTTTACTATTTTGATAGCACTTTATAATGATATATTCCTGCAACTCATAGACGTTATTGCTTTTGCTAGTGCAGTGTGAAGTGCAGTTAAAAAATGCAGTTCAAATGTTTTTAACTTGAAAGTGTCAATTTAGACTTGTATAAAAAGCTGAAATGTAAAAACATTTTAATGGTGTCAATAACTCTGGAAGAAAGTTATTAAATAAAAATATAGATGTAAAAGTAGCCTGTAGTGTGTTGCTTCACTTAAGCATACAATTAGACAGTCAACTGAGCATAATTCTTATTATTTTTAGTCACTGCACTAGGCTTTGTACGTCAATGTGTGCTTGGCAGTGTTTTCAAATAAATATTCTAAATGTTGTTTTATACAAAATAACACTATTTTCAGAACATGGAGCTGGAACAGACTGGGAGATGTTTGATGGTGTGCCTGAAGAACCTTATGGAGTTGAAGTCCCAAAAATTGTGAGTGCCCGCTGACTCCAGCTGGTATGGAAACTGTACAGTCCATGATTGATCCCTGCATCGTCAAAATCATTTGGCAGAGACATTTATATATCAATGGTTCAGTGCATTGAAAGTCTGTGTGACATAAAGAAACACCTAAGATATAGTAAGATATAGATATAGTCCTTACAGAAGAGTTAATGGTATAAAGATAAACATTTGCAAACAGGCAGCCAGTTACAAAAGGCTTGCTGTGACATTACTTCATTTTGGTTTTAAAGTGAACCATTAATAACAGAAAAACAATGGTTTTGTAACATTTAATAAAGTTATTCACAGAAACAAGAAAATGTCAAATAAAACAGCAATAAAATTTGTTTTTGCCTTGGAGTGAGTTGTTATACCCTGTCAAATATTTGCCCATGGCATATGGCTAATGTCAATGTTTTTTATTTTACTGAATATTTTCAGGTAGCTAGACTGCAGGCGCTGACAATAAATAGGAAAGAGCTGTGTGGATCATTCTTTAAAGGAATAAAAGACACTCCACAATTCCAGCTGGGATGCAGATGTCAGAATAAAGGCTTCCTGATTTACAACGTACTGGAAGTAGTCCAAATTAAAGTATGGTTGACTTAACATGTCAGAGATCCTTGATTCCAGACGCTGCAGTAACCGAGTAGCCAGTGGTCCCTGTAAATGCCAAAATACATATTATATGCAATACATGGTACCGTTAACTTAGCCGTACCAATTCAACACTATGTAACGTTAGGTTAAACATTCAAGACATTACAACTGAAGTATGTTTGCAAACAAATAGGCGTAGCTAAGTTAACGTTATCTTTATTTTGCAATCCAAAGCAATTAACGTTACTTGTCTGGCTCAGTTGTCATTACTGCTCTGATCGACATTGCTAAACATGATAGCAGTTAAGTTTATTGCTGTTCATGCAGAGTCAATCGGCGAAACAGGTCAAGTTCTAACATCGCTAACTATAAAGTTACTTTCACACAGAGCACTTCATCAACGCTTCTGTCGTCTAGCACTAGCAAAAGCAATAACGTCTATGAGTTGCAGGAATGTATATCATTATAAAGTGCTATCAAATTAGTAAAATCGTATAAAATGTTGAATAAACACGTTATTTATTTTACCTGTGATGCTGAGCCTAGACTTGCAGCCTCAGGTCTGTTGTTAGCCATCTTTCACCTTTGACGCATGCGCGTTAGATGGAATCGAGGTTTGATTACCTGCCCTGGGACGGCAGTGACGTCATTACAACTGTTTTTTTACTCGTACCCGTAAACTTGAATTCGTGTTCATAGTGAAGAATTCGTAGTCGTAGAAAGCAGAGTTGTACTCGTAAATGTTTACAGTCAAGTTAATTTATGCACAAATGTTTAAAAATACGAATACAAATGATTAAATGTTTAAAAATACGAATACGAATGCTTAAAGTTGTGCATACATCTTTTTGATAGTGATCTTACACCATAGCTTACGGGCCAAATAACTGTGCAGAGTACTGTGGCCATAAAGTCTCTGGTGCCTGTTGTGGCAGCAAACCCCGTGGTAGACACCGGAAGTATGGGATTCCGTCAAGTTGAAGAAGGAGACCTATCTGCTTCAAGAAAAATGTTATTTTAATCATATTTTGGAATGATAATCTTTTAGTTTAGTTTGTAAGGTTAAATCTTGTGCTGACTTCGTCCGAACAAAACTGGATAAAGATCTACCAACTAGCTAGAGAAAAACATTATTTCATTGGTGTCAGAAGTGGGATCCAGAGCGGCATCATCGGCCCACGGGCTGGACAACGAACTCAAAGCGGCCATGGAGAAGAAGTGGGACCGAGACTTCCTTGCCAGACTGGCGGCCCGAGGCGTAGCTCCTGGAGTCCCCTGAGATAGAACCACACTTCGCATTGTGTCCTGGTAAGTGCCAACTTTGAAAAACTAAAAGGGGTTTGTGTAAATCCAAACATAAAGCTCAACCAAATTCTGCATTATGTGAATTTATGAAAAAAAGTATCCAGGCTCTATTAAAAGGCTTCATATATGGGAAGAAAAGTTGGGATTTCCAGAAGAGGGCAGTTTAAGCGTTTAACATTTTCAACAATTAAGACAAAACTTGGAAAACTGTTACAATGGTACATGGCCTAAAAATAAAAATAAACCAAAAGTAAAATTAACAATACAAGACTTTATTTGTTTAAAGCAGTGGGAGCAATAAGCAAACCTTAGATTTAATAAAACCCTAAAAGGAAAAGAATTATCAACAGAATCACTGCAGGTTCAGAAAGTAGTAGGACCAGACCTGGCTGATAGTAATGCACCACATAATTTGTGTATCCAAAAACCAAAAACAAATGTAATCGTGTCACCACCTAGTAAGCCACCAATAGCAGCAGCACTTTATCCTCCATTACACACTGAATACACCGACTCGACAAGACTGTCACCTCTAACAAAACCAGTTACAAGAGGAGACACTGGTCATATCTCAGACACCAGTCAGACTGATTGAGCAAATGTTGCTGCAGCGTATAGGGCAGTTTCCCATGTACCAAGTTGCAGGAGGAGATGGTATACAACAGGTTTTCAGGCTATGGGACAGGACAGAAAATAAACAGGCAGCTGGATGTATTCCTGACCCCAGAAATGGTACGCATGCTTTTGAAAAAATTGGATCTCATTGTGTAAACAGTGGAGGCCGACTGGTGAAGAATGCAGAAAATTGTTGTGCAAAGACAAAGCTTATAAATGGGACAAGTTGTTTGATGAGAGTAGAACTATAGAAAAAGTGGTCTCTAAAGAGGTACAGAGGAACAGAGATGACGACTACCAAGACATGGTAAATAAAATAGTTATTTTTGCTAAAGAGGTTTGGAGTAACTTTTCAGGTCTTCAAAATGTAATGCAAATGACTCAGGGTCCTGAAGAGAGTGCACCTTTTATTTTTGGCTAAATTCCTTAAAGCATATGAGCAACAGACAGAACAGGACAAGGGTAAGTTCGGGTCTAGCTCTATAGGACCTTTTGAGGCAGCCATTGTAGCGCTTGGATTAAACAGATTAAACTCACAAACTGAGATTTTTATCAAACGACACAAGGTTGGCTGGAAAACTATGGGGTGGGATGAGTTAATAACTCAGGCTCAGCATTGGGAAGAGTATTTAGCCAGAAAAGAAAAGGAAAAAAAGGCTAAAAAAGAGACACAGCAAGTCAGGACCCAAGACGAGGCCTACAGCAACAGCAAGCACAGCATAGGTTTAAGAAAAGAAGATGGAAGGCTGGAAAATATCAGTGCAGATTTTGCAAGGAAAAAGGCCACTAGCCAAAAAAATTGCCCCAAGTTAAAAAGGTCAAAACCCAGTGCGCCACCATTTCAAGCATGGGATTTTGCGGGGAGTGCATCAGACCAGACTAACCAGACTAATTTGACTGACTTACAGGACATAGATGTTGAAGAAATCAGAATATCAAGTAAAGGCGACGGACCGAATGTTATACTACAGATTAATGGTGAACTTAATGGAAAATCTTTGAATAGATAGTGGTGCATCCAAATCAGTATTATCTACTAAGTGTAAACGGAAAAATACTATTCCATTGTCAAAAAAAACTGTGCTTACAATAGGAAACACTAATCAAATGCAATTGGAAGCGGAAATAAGTCCACTTATAGTAGAGGGCCTAGATTGGATTGTGGAACATGAATTTATTTTATCTAGAACTTGTCCAATTAATCTGTGTGGAAGAGACCTGATGAAGAAAATGTGTCTGACAGTAGAAAGTACACCGACTGAGGTTAAAATTAGAAACCCAGAACAGCAGTTTGTGTTACACGAACATGACATACCTCTTGTCATCTATTTGATGCAGCTAGATTTGCAACACACAGGACAGATAGTTCTTGACATATCCCGACAATACACTACTCAGTCAAGACACTTCATGACAGCAGAAGACTTACATTGCATGTAACATGTGTCACAGGGACCTGATGACAACTATGAAAAAGATACCTTAATGGTAAAAAGTTTATACTGTAGTAAGACTAGAGCTCAGTAGGGTTACACTCTGAACAAGTGCATCTGTTTACTGGACACACACTATATGTTTCTATTGCCAGAGATGATACAGACGAGTGGAAAGACCTACAATCTTTTCTGACTAAGATACTCCTCAATGACGTGTAGTGATTAATTAATAATTAATATGAATATTAATTTATGTAAATTAATAATTAATATTTTGATATCAAAATATTGTGTCGTTGGGGACATACATACATACATACATACGTATGTACATACATACACACTAGTATTAGTGATTTCTCTTTTTAACCTGCAACTAGCTAAACTATGTTGAATTGCCTCAACATGACAAAGACGACTCAGACACCTCTGCTCTTGACTGTGACTCTGTTAATTCTGTTTTATTTGCTCATCTATTTGAAGAAGACTAGGTGTGTTCCTATGTGTGTATGTGTAATCCACATGTAATCTTCTTTTGAAATAGTTATTGTGAAATATAGTCACCAAACCAATCACAGCTAATCAATTTTGGAACCTGATAATTTACATTTTTTTAATTTTACAATTCAATTCACTTTATTAGCCATTTGCAGTATAAAACCACATTGGAAAAAATGTGCAAGAAGCTCAAAGTACAAAGTACAAAGTCAGACATATAAAAGACATAACGTAAAACAGACAAGCAAATGCCACATAAAAGCTCAAAAGTAAAATTCTGTATTAAAAAACAAACATAATATATTTGTTCAAAGACTTCTTTTCTTTCAAGGTGAGATTACCAAACCACAAAGTAATACAGTTAGTTAAAACACTCTCAATTACACAATAGTAAAAATTTAAATGAATCTTAGTATTTTGAGTAAACTCTCAAAGCTTACGTAAAAAGAAAAGGCGCTGTCTCGCTTTCTTAGCAATGCTAGTCGTGTTTGAGCTCCATTTCAAGTCATGAGAAAGAGTCACACCCAAAAATTTACATTTCTCAATAATGTGCACATCAGAATCATAGATGGTAATAGGCAACTGATTCCTATTGTGACAAAAATCAATAACAAGTTCACACGTTTTTGAAGTGTTCAAAAGCAAGTTGTTTTTTTTTACTCCATTGAACAACATTCTCCACTTATTTGCGATACTGGGATTCATCGTTTGAACTAATCAGCCCAATGATAGTTGTATCATCTGCATATTTGATTATCACATTATTATCATATGATGCTACAAGATCATGAGTATACAGTGTGAACAACAGGGGGCTCAAGATACACCCCTGTGGTGAACCAGTGATAACATACAACTCATCTGAAATACAGCCATTAACTTTGACCCTTTGTGGTCGACAAGTGAGGAAATTTAAAATCCATTTACAAATGGCATCATTGAGTCCAAGACATTTCAATTTGTGAACCAATTTGTAAATCAATTTGTTGGGACCATTGCGTTAAAAGCTGAACTATAGTCTATAAATAGCATTCTAGCATATGATTTATGTGCATCAAGATGCTTATAGACAAAGTTCAAAGCAAAGGAAATGGCATCCTCAACACTTCTGTTTTTCCTGTATGCAAATTGTAGTGGGTCCACAGACATAGGCATTTGATCTCTAACAAAGTCCAACACCAGCCGCTCAAAGGTTTTTATCAAGACAGATGTGAGGGCCACTGGCCGATAGTCTTTAAAACACGTCACAGGTGTCTTCTTGGGCACTGGAATTCTAATTGATCTTTTAAAACTAACTGGAACAGTGCACTTCCTAAGTGACATGTTAAAAAGATCAGTCAGAACAGGAGCAAGCTGCTCGGAGCACGGTTTAAGGACATGAGGAGGAATACAAGCTGGACCAGGTGCCTTCCTAACCTTCGTCCTGGATAAGATCCTCTGGACATCCTCCTGAATGATGGTAAAACTCTGCTCATTACAAGCCAGAAAAACAACAGGTTCAACATATTCAGTTTCAAAACGACAATAAAACTCGTTTAGGTCGTTTGGCAATGTAGTGAATATGGTCTCATTAATGAATAATGAATATAAATATGAATTATGAAAATTAATAATTAATATTTTGACTATCAAAATATTAATTTCTTTCGGGGCACCACCTTAGTTATTAACAGTTCTAAGGAAACTAATTATGTTTGATAAGTCTCAATCTTGAAGGAAGGAAGTTCTGCTTGTTTTCGACCCAATCTAAAATTAAACCATGAAACAAGAATGTCTTTATGGGGTTTTATTAAAGATTATGCAAGATTAAAATATGAATAACATAAAATAAAACAAGATTATTGACAAAGGGTGAGAGTAATGAACATCACATTGATTGACCTTGAGACAAAGGTTTACTTGTTATACCTTTGGTGGAACAAGGTAAGTTTGACCATAGTTTTAAACGATTTAATCGGAGTGGTTACGGAGCAAAGGGACAGTTACATGTCTTAGCTAAAAGGGGACTATTGACGGCTATTTGGAGATCGTAAAAGGGGAAAAATGTGCTGTTGGACTTAATCACACAGGTTTTATAACGCCAAGCTTCACGTGTCACGTGCTCAACTCACTCTGATCTGGTGGGTCAGTATCAGAGGTGCGGGCCCAAACGGTTCCAAAGAGATGCTTCAGGTCCCTGGGTTCGCTGCTGGTTTCCGGCAACAGAAGGCGGCACGTGTCCACGCGTTGAGCTGGTTTAAGGCGGCGCTTTAGCGACAAAGTGGCGTCCTGTGATTGTCCTTGAGGGTGTTACTTCGAGAGCCAGTTTCTCCCGGCTCATTTGGTACGAGTGTTGGAACTAATATTTGTTCAATAAAACTATAAAACCAATGTAAATTTTGTCCATTTAATTCCACTCAGAAAAAGTACAAGCCAGCGCCGGGACACAACTCATGAGCTAACAGGAGATCAGCCCACGTGTTGTGCTGCTGGCCAACTCAATGCATTAGGGTTCCTAAACTTTGGCCCCACCTCTCACAGGAGAGGGCACTTCCTGCTTTGAATCAGTAGTTTTCCACTATGTGTCCAGCCTGGGGTGACCAACTGGTTCTAACTGGTTTCAACAGCTGAGGTATTTAGTGTCCTAATCTAGGGTGCAATGTATCATGCAGAGAGTGCAAATAACATATAAAACAGTTATTAGAAGAGTTTCATATTATAAAATCCTAACAAATTCCCCCTGTTGAGGTGTCTGAATGGACACCTCACTAAACTAATATCTAACTTTTGCGGTTTTTTGCATCTCCCCCTGTTGAGAAAGTTGAATTACCATCTCACAACCAAAATCTAAACAACTAAACCATTCCGTGAGTGTAGGTGTCTAAGACTATATTCATATAACCATCTCCTTCTGGCAGTCACGTGGACCTGCCCCCTCCAGGTTACCATATCTCCAGTAGATGGTCATGTGTGGTGTAAATACAGTGTGGAAAATAGTATAACAGTGCTATGTGTGTAATAGAAAATCAAAAATTTCTAAACCTTCCCAAAATTGTCAAAGCGTCCCTGAAAATCTTTAATAAGAAATGCACAGTAGTATGAAACCTATACATTCATATGTGTAGTGTGTATTTCGTGGACCCTATCATACGCTGTCTTCTTCTTCCAGAGGAGCAAGAGCACCAAGATCATCCTCCAGCAGTGGTACCTTCTCCTGCATAGCTTAATAAAGAGGAGAAGGCACCTTTCCTTCAATCATAGTTATTAGGGTCCTATTTAACATGCTTCTTAAAAAAGGTATACAACAACATCCACAAAATATAAAAATCATAACCATCACAAAGAATGACAAAAAAGCACTACCCATCAACTGGCCCCATCTCCCAAACATTTTGGTAAACCAATCTGTAATTGGATTATTAATACCAGATTGTTCCTTCATTTCGATTGCAAGCATGCGTAAATTGCGTAAACTTTTAGATAATGAACCATCGGGGGCAGTATTATTTGCTATATTGTACAATAATTATCTTCAAATATAGAACAAACCTTTCCGTAAATATGTCCAAGGCAATTCTATTTTTATAGCCAGTAAAGAAGTCTGGGAGAGTTGTTTATGGACTGCTTCTACAGCATCACTAGTAAAAGTAGCCAGTCTTTGTACATTGTAACTATTGTAATGGACTAGGTTAATGTGATTTACATTTTCATTTGGTGTAATGGGAAAATGGCTCTAATTAGTGGTATATTTTCTAATCCTGTTATTTCATCAGCTAATTTATACTCATCCGGATGTTCCTCTTCTGAGTGTGGACGTCTGCAGTCAGTAGGGTAGTCACACCTGGAAATACTTGAACACCAGTAACAAGAGACAACAAAACACATCTTTTGACCAATTGGGGGTTAATCAGTTGTAAAGAGTCCTTTCCACACAGTACCACCAGACGTCAAATCTAACAACAATCAATTTATTAACATTTAAATCTATAAAAAATCTAACAACAATCAATTTATT
Source organism: Neodontobutis hainanensis (assembly GCA_024349245.1). Classification (NCBI taxonomy): domain Eukaryota; kingdom Metazoa; phylum Chordata; class Actinopteri; order Gobiiformes; family Odontobutidae; genus Neodontobutis; species Neodontobutis hainanensis. The sequence continues at coordinate 211,134 of JALDNG010000096.1, forward strand.
AACATTTAAATCTATAAAAATGTTTCTAATTCTTGTACAATTCTTCAGGTGTCTTAATAACTTTATATATCAATTTTGATTATTTTGCATCTTTTTGCATCTAGTCCTGTAAATCATGAGATACAAGATCAACTAAGGACGCACGAACGTCAGCCAAGGTTTTATCTGTTGGTGGAAATGACGATATTTGTCGCCTTTGTCGTGGTTGGCCATAGGGAACTGACGTCGTCAGTCCTTGGGATATGTTCGATTGCATTGTATGTTGAGGAGCAGAATAGAGCTGTTGTATAAAAGGTGTAGGTTGCATTATATTTGGTTGAGGCTGTGGATATTGGGAGTATAGCATAGATGTAGTGTTATAAACACATGTTCGAGCAAAATGACCGGGTTTTCTACAAATATGACAAAGGCCGTGATTAAATCTTACAGAACCTCGTCCTCTGCCCCGACCTTTTCCCCATTGCCCTGTAAATTGCTGTTGATGGCCCACAGAAGAGCCTTGAGGATACCCCTGGTAAGCCTGCATCTTATGTCCCTTGGGACTGGGGTTAATTAACTGAACTACTTTTTCTAAAATAACTTAAGGGGCTTGTTTGACATCTTTGTCTTTAAATTTACTTTAAGGGCCTTAAGCTACATATTTTATAGTTCCAAATGTAAAGCCTGAACATTTCTGTAATTTTCTTTGAACCACATGCAGGGTTATAATCGTCAATTACAAGTAATGTCTTGCCTTCCTTGTAAATGAGATGGTTCTCTTTCTCAATATGGGAATTAATAATATCAACATGTTTCTGAAACTCTTCTCCCTCTTCTCTACTTGCCTCTACTCCCTACACTAGTGCCCTGCTTCTCCGCCTCTGACAACCATGCATTGACCTTATCTCTCTTACCTTTATCTTGTGGCCCAGAGGGGGAGGTGTGTTGACCGGATTGCCTTGAGGCCTTTGATCCCTCCTCCTCCGAGTCTGTTGGCACTAGGATGTCACTTTCCTTGCTTTGGCTGCAAACTTTATCCAACTTTTCACATTCCTCTCTTTTTCTGAAAATAAACATTCTATCATCTGTCTTACCTGTCCAGTTGAGTCTTAATGACATGAGCGTCTCAACCTCCTTGAGTTCTTTTTCAGCATCTGTAAGCTTAAAGCATTGAGCTCTCCCCCTGGACTCCTGTGGGAGAGCTGGGGGAGAGGTTAGACTTTGTCACTTCCAAAATGGCTTTGTCTTCATCTGCATCCAGATACAACTCAGGTCCTGTCTGAAAAGTTTCTCTGAAAAAATCTCAGTGTCATATTACAAGATCCTCAAATATGATTTTATTTAGTCCTTCATTCATTCATCCATTAATTTATTTAGTCATTTATTTATATAATTTATTTAATCGGTCTTTTATTTATTTATTAATATCTTTATTTAGTCATTCTTTGAAGGGTTAAAGCATTTATTAATCCAACAATTAATAATTTCTAAAAATATTGTTACTGGGCTTTTATTGGTAGGGGATTCCCAGGTCTACCAATAACAACCATTTCCTTTATTTATACCATTCATTTTATTAATATTTTGTTTCACAATTTACATCAGTTTTTTTAGTGTTTTTAAGTTTTGTACGGCCCAAACCATGCTGTCTACTGGGTGGGGCGGTGCTTCGGCTTTTCCTTTGTTCGCGTCCGCTATCTTGGAATATAGTTAAAATCCTAACAAGGGTAAAGTAGACTTTACCAGCAGTTGAGACTAACGTCTTTAAAACTGAAGGATCACTGAAAGACTCGTCTTTTCTGGATTTAACGAGGGCTAAATTGTTTAGCGGACTCGTTTTAACTTAAAGAAGTACAAAATTTTCCACTACCGTTGCGTGGTTACGTAGTTCCGTGAGCAGTTTTCAAAACAAAAATCGAATGCGTTGAGTCTTTTAAAAAGGATAAAAATTTCACGTCTGCACGGTGTGTGCTGCAGGTTGGAAAACTTGAAAGTTTACAAAGAAAAATTACGACAAAATTTAAGCATAAGAAAGAGCGTGAAGAGAGTTAAAAAGCTGTTTTCCAGAGTTACGAGAGAGAGAGCTTAAGCTAAGAGAGGATTTTAAGAGAGCGATTTCCGGGCTGCGCACAACATTTTGTACTGGCTGAAAAGAGGTGTGTTTACACACGTTTGGGGAACCCAAGGGGCTGTTCCCTAAAGTTAAGAAAAGAGAATAAACCTTTCTTGTTCCATCAAATAAACAAACTTAAACACATTTTAAAAACGTATTGCTTCTGCATTGTATCATATCTGCATGGGAAATATCGTTACGAACATTTGAAGTCCAAACACATGTATATTCTCTGTAATTTAGCTGAAAAGAAATTGATAATTAGTTTTTATTGTACCATACACTTATGCAAAGTAAAACAGCATAACATATTTACGTTGCCTGTTAAGGGAGAATGGTGAGGTTTGCACATTTAATGACAGTCTTTAATATACACTCAAATGGACCAGAACGGAGAATTGCCTTTAGTTTCGAAGCAGAGTCATTACTCTGTTCGACCAAAGGAGGGCAAAGGAGGGCCCAGACCCACCTTTTCTGTGAAGATGTCCTGGATGACTGAGAACCTTCACAGACAGTATAGCCTTTCGTATTGTTCACTTGTGAGGTCTGTGGTGGATGTAAGAACTTCCACAGGCCTTAGACATTATGAGTTTACTTTTGTTTTTTACCTTCAGCTACAAGAAAAAATTACCGTAAAACCAATATTTGATGACAATGTTAACATGAAGCACATATTAAAGCATTATCATAAAATCCTTTGAAAGTTTATTGGAGAGAAAGTACAACAGAAAACCTGTGTTACATGTATTTATTTGGTTTAACAGTGTAGACACTAAAAAAAAGCATCCTAGATCGGTCTGTGTCGTACCAACAGCAGACTATTACTACAACATTTTATTTAGGTTCACGTGACTCCGTCTCAGGATGTCTCATAAAGGGGTTGCATTCGGACCTTCAGGACACTGTCAGGACATTAGATATTTAAAGAGCCAGAAGTCCTGCTGTAGCAGGACTTCTACAAGACCCAAGTGGTTCAAAGTGTGAACCACTTGGGTCTTGTAGAACAGTCATTTAGGAGATAGACGTGGTACTGCCCAGGCATCAAACACAGTGCACAATGGCAAACTGTAGAGAGCATAATGATAACAGATGTAGAAGAAGTCACTGTGTTACTATTTAGAAAATGCAATCTCAAAGTGTCGGTATGTTTTTTTTTAATATAGCGCTTTTCCACCTAGTAGGCACTCAAAGCGCTTTACCAGTGTTACAGCTGTAGTGAATATTGTTTTATTAATTAATATCAATATTAATTAATGAAATTAATCATTTATATTTTTATATCAAAATAGTAATTTCTTTTGGGGCACCACCCTAGTTTTAACATTTCTAAGGAAACTGTTCAGTATAGTCTCATTAATCTTGAAGGAAGTAAATTCTACTCGTTTTCGATACAAATCTAAATTAAACAATGAAACAAGAATGTCTTTTGGGGGTTTTATTAAAGATGATACAAGGTTAACAGTGAATAATGACAGGGGAAATGACACAAAGGAATAATTAGGGACAAATGATGAGGGTAATGAACATGACATTAACAATTAACATTGTTAATGACATGAAATTATGATAACTTTGGTGGAATAACAAAGTTTGACCCTTTTGAATTCTGTTAGTTACTACAAGTGATTTTAGGGGTTTGATATAACGGTTGGTTCTACTTAAGGGCGTTTAAGGAGCTTACGGTTACGGTTAGATGGTTTGTTTAGGACTATTTACAGATATTGGTATAGCGGGCGGGACGAAGTTCTGCTGGACTTAATCACAATACACAGGTTTTATAACGCCAGACTTACAGTGTCACGTGTTCACTCACTCTTGTCGTTCGGTGGTACCCAGCTGTCCGGGAAGGAAAGATCCAAAGGTCCGCTTTAGAGCTTTCCAAGTGGGTCCTAAGCTGATGGTTTCCAATCAACGAGATGGCGTCACGTGTCCACAGGTTGGAGGTAGCACCTTTAGCCAACCAAAGGGCGTTTTGTGATTGTCCGTGAGGTAAAGGAGACTTTACCAGCAGTTGAGATTAAAGTCTTTAAAAACTGAAGGATCACTGGAAGGCTGAAAGAGTTGTCTTAGCTGGATTTAACGAAGACTAGCTTTCCTTAGGGAACTAGTCTCTAGTTGTAAAACTACAAAATTCATTTCCGTCGCGTGGATTACGTAGTTCCGTTGAAAAGTTTTCAAATACAAAATCAATGCGTTCAGTCATTAGAAGAATAAAAATCACGTCTTACACAGCTTGTGTTACGTGGCTTTAAACTTGAAAGTTACGAAGAAAAAAACAACGAAAGTTAAGCTAAGCAGGAATCAGAGAGTTTAAGAGAGAGCTTCCGAGCTTAAGAGATTAAGAGGATTAAGAGCGTGATTTCCGGGCTGCAGGGCCTTTTGTAAGAGACGCAAAAGGGGCGTGTTTACCACGTTTGTTCAAGGAAGGAGGTGTTTACGAAACATCTGGGACTTGGCGCTAACTTTCTCGTTCCACCAAATAAACAAACTTAAACACATTTTAAAAACCAATGTTTCTGCATTATGTCATAAAGGCATATGAAATATCTTTACAAATTTTTAAAGACCAAACACATGTATATTCTCTGTAATTTAGCTGAAAACAAAGTAATAATTTGTTTTTATTATACAATATGACTGTGCAAAGTAAAACAGAATAACATCTTTATGTTTCTTGTCCTGTTGGAGCCTGGGGCCTGTTGCACAAAAGTAGAATTAAGACATCCGGGATAAATGACTCAACTGAGCTCAATAAAGCCAAAACATGTGCGTCCAGGCTTAATTGGTTGCACAAAGACCAAGCCAGGATGAGCAGACACGGATTCATTAAGCCAGGTGAAACCAATCCTGGATAGGTGCGCGCTCACGGCTCACTCAAATAGACCCCGCCGCAGATCACAGATTAACTGATTACCTCGGCAACTAGAGCCACGTACTTTTCTCCGTCGGAAGCACAAATCCTCATGGAGGCATACGAGGTGGTAAAAGATATAATTAAGAAGAAAGGCAACACCGCCACAGTGATAAAGCAAAGAGAAAAAGCGTAGCAAAGTATTGCAGACCGCCTGAATGCGTAAGTAGTGCACAATTACACACTCACCGCTCCGCTGAAACATTACAATTACAAATCAAATATTTAATTCACATCTCCAAAAACGCAGTTGTACTGTAATTATGAAACGGTTACATTTTTTTATTGAAATGCACTGCATATATGAGTGTAATTGTGTAACGTAACTCCATCACACTGTATAAAGCTATGATAAATTATTATTAAAGCCTTACATTATTATTTTACGTTACAGTATCTTAGCCGTTGTACTCTGCGTATTATGTTGTCCACCGTTTTTTTTTGCGTTTCCCCTGCTTTTATTAATGTAAAGCAGCTTTGACAGAATGAAACAATTGTGAAAAGTGCTATATAAATAAAATTTTCTTGAATACATAGATGAGCTATAATAATAATAATCACTTTAATTTATATAGCGCCTTTCAAAGGAGCCAAGGTCGGTTGCTCACTGCACTGCAAAAATTTCTTTCTTACTTAGTATTTTTGTCTTGTTTTCTGTAAAAAAGAATACAAAAAAAAATCTTCTTGTGCTGTCCTCCACAATGTGGTTTGCCTGAGGAAGGAGAGGGCCCCCAGAGTGCCACCAGACTGGGACAATCCGGCAATCTTCCCTGATGAAGACAGTGGTCGGCTGCTAAGGGACCAATATGTGTTGAATTTTTATTTATTTATTTATTTATTTATTTATTTTGGACGAATTTGGCCTCTTATGATGATTGTGTGGTATACTGTGTGTAATACAAGGCTGCAGGGAGGCTACTGCATCCATTCATTTGTCTGTTCAGTTGATGTGTATGGATTTGTCCTGCATTTATTTTAGTGTGCAGACATGCAGGGTGTGTTATATACAGACCTTTAAATGTGTATGTATCATTTTGTATAAGTTGCTTTGATTCTGTGCTTTCCATCTTGTAGAGTCACTGTGACTTCAGTTTCGAAAGGAGCTGATAGTTTACCTGCTTTGTTTTGTCCTTATTCAATAAAGGAACATAATGTTACACATTGTGTTTTTATATTCATATGGAATGTGTATTTGTTTATATGACAGAGTACTAGGACCCCACTGAGGAAAAAGGATAAAGTCATAAATGTATGAGGCTGGTTCTTTCTGCAGAAAAGCAACATTCTTTTTACAGTTTTGATAGCTATGACAATGTGATACTTCATATTCTGGCACATCAGCATGTCTGTGTTTATGAAACCATACTGAAGTACAAATTCACGAAATGCCCCACATCTGTCATTTTAACACCTGTCCTCCTTTAAAACAACTGGTTACAATATTATGGCTTGTCTTTTTTTTCCCTCTGTAGCCCTAATATCCTATCACTTTATATATAGCCTTATAGTCTATGGGAAACTGTAAATTATCTAATGATAGCAACATCATCTATAATTTTTTTATCCAATATGATTGAAATTAATGATAATAAACATTTAAATAATAACAGTGGGTCTAGTTATATGTGACAACAATGTATAGTGAGCAGTGAAAGAACTATTTGTTTCCATTTGTGGTGACTGCTGACTGACATTAGGGATGAGATTAAATAGATCCTGGAATTTAGCCTGGTCTGGAGCAGGCTAGCTCCACAGAATAAATCTCCATGGTATTTTATACCATAACATATCCTCCTGTCCCTATCCAGCTTTAGTGCAACCGGATTAGGGATCAATTGAGCCAGGATCACCAAGATATCCTGGCATAATCCCTTATCCTACTTTTGTGCAACAGGCCCCTGTTAAGGAAAAATGGTGAGGTTTACACATTTACTAACAATCTTTAATACACTTTTAAATGTCACAAAAGTAATTTTGAACTGTAGTCCCAATGCAGCGTTGTTTCTCTGTTTATCCAGCAGAGTCCACTGTTCGATCAATTTTAGAATCCTGAAACAAAGGGTTACCGTCTTTTGAGTTGAGACGTCTTATCGTAGCTGTATATCAAAAGGACTAAGGTGTCAGTGAGGCACCACAAAGTCTGGTTTGCCAAGAGATAGCACCTACATTGTCCTTTGAAGTAGTGAAAAACAAAATCATTAATTCAGTTTACTTCTCTGTGAACTATCTTAACACAACATCAGGAACATCTGCTGCAGATTAGCACAGAGTTGCTAATCAAATCTCCTCAGTCTGAATAAACAAAGGAAAGAGTCTTCAAAAGTTCAGAGGTGTAAATACGTTATAACTCTGAAAGGTGTTGGTTCCTGGTACTGAGAGAGAGTTTCACTACACAGCTGATCACTGGATGCAAGGTGGGTTAAGTGTCTTGCCCAAGGACAAAACGACAGTATGAACTGTGGGGGAGAGCGGGATGTTATGTTGTTTTAGGTGGGATATATCGAGCGGGGATCAAACCGCCCACCCGCCGGTCGAAAGATGGCTGCTCTACCACTGAGCTACTGCCGCCCTAACCTTCCTCTTGTGTTCACTTTCTGTTACCATCTCTTATGTTAACGGGTCGGTTTTGACCCGTGTCTTAAATCAGCTGTTAAAGACACTAAAAACAATTAGCTTTTATCCAATTTGTTTCTTATCTCTTGGTTACCTCGTTAGGCTTCCATATCCATGAAAATATTGATTTTAATATTTTTGGTGTGGGCCTCTGGGCCTTTTTTTTGTCAGTATACCCCTCGATTTCAATTAAAAAAAATGGTAAAATGAACTTTAACAGAATCATATAAATAAATAAAAGGTTGTTGTGTTACCTGACTATTACTAAGCACTATTATAACACATCTCTTAAATAAATTTGTTTTATTTATTTTTTAATTTTAATATTATTAACTATAGTAACATCTATGGTGTTACGGGTCAGTTTCGACCCATATATATTTACTTCAAGAAAAAGGCAAAAAAGTATTTTTTTCAGCAATAGAACTTTAATATAAACACAAAATGAAAAGCAAAACAGGTCATAACACAAAATATAGATTTGCAAGGTTAAACAAACAATTAATCCAGCAAATCAAACCAAAATACCAAATCAGAGTAAAAGTCTCTGTGTGCAAGAACATGCATGTGTGTGTGTGTGTTTAGATGCATGTGTGGCAAAAAGTGACACTTTTAGTGTGTTCTTTGCAGAGATATTTCTTGCACTTGAAGAACAATACGTTTGTCTTTCTGTCCTTACTGCTTGGGCAGACTTGACACCTCTTTCTTTTAGAATCAGGTGGCCTGAGTGGGGTTGTGGCTGTGGCTGTTCTGGTTGGTGTTGAGGCAGGGCTGACTGAGGAGGAAGCTGTTGTGGATGCTCTTTGTGTTGCTGAGGGCGTGGACGGAGTGCAAGGTGAGCTCTGCAGCTGTCTGACCAAGACGGCAGCGTCTGGGTCTCTGGGCAACTGTTCCCTTCGCTCAATGTGTGGCTTGACAAGTGAATTTCCCAGCTCCTCAATAAACATTCTCCGCTTGGCTTTTTTGGTTGAGTTCCACCCTTGGTGGATGTGGGTCCACAACACAAATGCGTTACATGCAGACACATCAAGGATGTTGTAAAACACAACCATTGGCCATCTCCTGGTCATTCGCTGGCAAGTGTAGGTGGCAGTCAGCTTGTCCAGGTTGTCCACTCCTCCTTTGTTTTTGTTATAGTCGAGGATGATTGTGGGCTTTTTGTCACTTCCTGATGACACAGCTGCATCTTTGTGAAGAGTCGACATAAGTATCACATTCCGTTTTCTTTTTGGACAATATGAGACAACAGTGGTGGTGTCTGTAAAAGCAAACTTTGAGGAAAGTGGAGCCCTGTCCTTCACCTGCAAGATTTCAGCAGGTAGCTCAGGTTTATTTTTTTTCACTGTGCCCACCATGGTAAGTTTCCTCCTGAGAAGTTCTTGTCCGAGGTCATAGCTGGTAAAAAAAATTGTTACAAGTGATATTGTGACCCTGCAGTCCAGCAGTCATATCGAGGACCACACGTTTTCCTTGGTTCTTCTCGGGGATGCCACTCGCAGCTTTGCCTGTGTAAATCTGTAGATTCCGGAAGGGCATTTTCCTCGGAAAGGGACAAGACGTTCATCCACTGTCACGTCTGCCCCTGCGTTGAACATCAGTGGAAGGAGCTGCGTCCATCTATCCCAGACATCCCTGATGAGGGCAAGCTTGTCAGATCTTGCTCTGGTATCTCTGTTGTAAAATCTGACGACTCTTGATATCATGCGAAAGGTCTGAAGTGACATTGTTGCGCCGGAAAATATTTCTGCCTGTCGATGTGTCCCAAAGACCCCTGAAGCTCACATGATTGGGAGAGGAGCTGTCTGTCAGTGTTTTGGCTGACAGTTCACTTATTATTTAAGTTTTGGTTCTAATTATTCCTTTATAATCTGACTTTTATAACCGGGTCGAAACCGACCCGAACAACTCAAAGGTCATAATTTAAACCAGAGCATTTTATAATTTAGTGAAAAAATTTTTTTTTGTTTTATTTTGTTGATATAGAGATTCTTGACAAAGTCAAAAAGCCTTGACGCAATAAACTAATTTACGTGTTTTTTAATGCATTTAAAACTTGGAAAAGGGTCGGTGCCGACCCGAACACCAGAGGAAGGCTAAACACATTGTTCTAAACACATTCATAAGAACCCTTAAAAAAGGCCAGCGAGCAATTACATGCAAACTCTTTTACTCTGACAGCTCTGTTTTTACTGTTAACCCATCACCAAGCTAACACCAAAGTCAAGTGACATCAGTGCTCTGCTCTCTCCAACTACTGAGCAGCAATATTAATAAACATTTACTTTTTTGCCAAAAAGTACAAACTCCCACTTCCAATCAGATTTATTATCAACAGCAAACTTTAACGATAAGTGACAGCAGTTTCACGTAATACATCCACTGAGGTAATATACAGAAGATGTTTTGAACAGGCCAGATGATTTGAGAGATGTGAACAAAGCAATTTTTGTTAAATTGGAAACTTTCAACAGAGGGAGGTGGTTTCAGATTCATGTTGCCTAGAATTTATAACAGTGTTTGGAAACCTAAACAAAAAGAGTTTCACACTAGAACAACAACCACACCTGAATGGAACAGTGTCACTAACGACTCTCCTGAGCCTTTAACAACTCTCACATCAGCAGTCACACTTCCCTTTCATAGCTAACAACTAGGTTTGGTTTCAGGGGAAACTCCTCCCTCTAAAGATATAAGCTCAGCTCTCTTACCAGTTGATCTCAGAATTGATAAAGTCTCTTGGAATTAGAAACAAAACAGCTTCTCCTTGAAAACTGAGTCCAGATGCTTTTGCTTTAACCTTTTCATTCAGGAATGGTCCTCCAGCGTCACCCACAACTTTATAATGTGACTCAAAATTTTGTTTTAGAGACATGAAATTTGGTACTAAAATCCCTGATGGGATATCAAAACAAAAAAAGCCAATGAGGTCCACCCCATGTCTGCCACCATGTTGCCATGGCAATGCCCCCAAATCTGAGTAAAAGTCATGAGTTTTGCAAAAGTGATTATTTTTTTATTTTTTTTTGTCAAAGGAAATTTTAACTATATAGTATGTCAAGGCAAATATAAAATTATGTCATTACCATAAACTCAACAAGAAGTATTGAGTGGAATATGCCATTTCCAAAATCACACTCTTAGTTTAAAAAACGTGAGAAAATATTTGCTTTATTCCAAAGACAAAACAGACAAACTTAGGCTAAATTAACTGGACATATGGGCCAACAAAGGTTATCAAGATTTTTGATAAACTTGTGGGTTTGGTTGTAATGTGCATGTAACGAAGTGGCAATTATGTGGAGAAGAAATCTTCTAACTCTTTCAGACATTGTCATATCTGCTCAGACCTAATGAATCGTTTGTTACCCTTTATGACCTTAACACAATGATATGGAAATTAAAGCGATTTACCACAATGTTGCTATTGCAATGCCCCAAATGTGTGAAAAAGTGAATACAATGTGGAAATAAGTAATTTTTTTAAATCATAGAAATTTAAACCAGGCACATACGTATATGTCATGTTTAATATAAAATTCTATTATTGCACCTCCCTAAACCCAACAAGAAGTCAGAAATGAAACCCAACAGAAATTAAAAGGTCAGGTAGACCAACAGGAATTTCAGCCACAACACACTTGATGTGAAAATTAACTCACAAAAGTTATCAAGTTTTTTGATCCATTTTTGGGTGTGGATGTAACAAGCCTGTAACGAGGCGGCCATTTTCGGGGAAATATAATTTCTTCTAACTCTCAAACATTGTCAAATCTGGTTGCACACAATGATTTGCCATTTAATGGGCCATGTTTTAAAAGAGAGGTCCAGCAGCCCCTGAAGATTTTAACAAGAGCCAGAAATTTTGTTGGTTGCAGAGATGTTATAGGGTCACACTGAGGTCCAACTTTTATCTTCAGTAGCTCCCACTACAAACAATGGTCAGGACCAGTTCAAGTTTACAAATTAATTACTAATAAGTTAATTAAAAACAGTTAAAAACTACAGCTAGATAAAAAAAAAAAGTTCTAGCCCTTAAAAGTAGTGCTTCCCCTTCTCTTACACACACTTATCTGTTTGAGGGCTCCATGGTTTGCCTGATAGTTGTCCACTCCTCCTTCTGCCTAGCTCTAGAGTGTTAGAATGTTGTTCTTCGGCAAAGGCAGGAACAGGAGGCTGGTGGGCACAGGAACTGGAACAGAGAACAGAAAACAGCAGGTAAGAATAACACACTCCACAACAGACAAGTAAAAACCTCCCAACCTAAGCTATAGTTCACCACGGAGATAGACTGACAATCTAGCGAGGTCTGGGAGGAAGGTCTAGGCTTAAATACACTAAATACTGATGAGGAGATTGTTGACAGGTGCGCCAACCTTGAGCAGGAAGAGGAGGGAGGGGAGAAGCCAGATAAACTGAAAGCCTGGAGTTGACCATGACACTAGGACTGCAAGCCAAAATATATACATTTAAAGCATGCACTTAATGGGCTGATAGGATGCACTGGTACAAATACTCCCTAACATTATCCCCCTTCTTTATAATTGTTCAGCTCATGATGTCTGGCAGGTAATACCCCTCGATCCAAGCGCGACATGCAACACACTGTTGGAGGGGGTTGTGGGAGCTCAGATGGAGGCTGCTGAGACACGCTGGGTAATTCTTGTGGTGGCTGTGTCATTTGCATGACTATAAATTTGGAAAGCCACCCTGTCGAAGGTGGCAATTGGGGCATAAACCTAAGAGGGCAAAGGTTAATGCGGTGGATTGTCCGGGTCGAACCCTCCTTACCTTCTGGACGGACATGTAGCGTACTGTAGATGTATGACTATGTTTGCATAAACATATCAGATTCATTTTAATAATTACATTTTTGATATTAATTTATTAAAATTAATTTCTAATTTAAAAGGGGCACCACTCTAGTTTTAAACAGATCCAGAGAAACTGTTTAGTCTAGTCTCATTAATCTAAAGGAAGCAAATTCTCCCTAGTTTTCGAACATTTCTTAATATAAACAAAGAATCATTTAATGTCTTTTGGGGGTTTTATTAAAAATTATACAAGGTTAAACAATGAATAATGACAAGGGAAATGACACAAAGGAATAATTAGGGACAAATGATGAGGGTAATTAACACAAAACAATGATTGACAATGAACAATGGCATCTACTTGTTAGAACTTTGGTGGAGTAAAGTAGTTTGACCATTGATTTATGCTATTTACTGCGAGTAATTAAGGAGTTGTAGAGGGGTAAGGTGACAATGAGATGGTGTAATTAAAGGACTATTTACAGCTATTTGAGGAGCGGAATCGGTAGAGTTCTGCTGGGCCTAATAAAGGACAATATACAGTTTTTATAACGCCAAACATTAGTGTCACGTGTTCAACTCACTCTTCGTAAGTACTCAGCTGTCCGAGAGGAGAGATCCAAAGTTCTTCTTTAGAACTTTCCGCGCGGGTCCAACAGCTGATGGTTTCCAAGCGACAGATGGTTTTGCGTGCTACAGCTGATCCAGAGAGGGGCCGTGAAGCTCCGTAGCCGGGAAAGAAAGGCGTTCTGTTATTGTCTTTGACTGTAAGGCCAGCCTCTACCAGCAGTTGAGGTTGAAGTCTTTAAAAACAGAAGAATCACTGAAGGACTGAAAAAGTCGTCTTTTCTGGATTTAACGAGGGCTAAGTTGTTTAGCGGACTCGTCTTTTAGCATAACTAAAAAAATCCACTTCCGTTGCGTGGGTTACATAGTCCTTTGAAACAGCTGAAGAAGTTTTTCAAAACAAAATCAATGCGTTAAGTCTTTAACAGGCAAAAATTCACGTCTGCACGGTGTGTGCCGCGTGGCTAGAAAACTTGAAAGTTACAAAAGTAAAATAAGTAGCGGAGATTTAATAAGGTGCGCAAGAGAGTAGTGTAAAGGCCACACGAATAATAGCAAGACAAGAGCACAAGAGAAACATAAGCGGACAAGAGCAAGCCAAGATTTCAGGCGCACACAACTTATTGTACTGGCCGAAAAGAGGCGTGTTTCACGCGGTTTGAGACGAAAAGGGGTGTTTACTAGGAGTTTGGGATTTGGAAATAAACTTCTCTTCATTCCACCAAATAACAGGAATTAAACACATTTAAAAAACATATTGCTTTTGCATTGTAGAATAAAGGCATAGGAAATGTTTTTACGATTTTAATACCAAACACATACACATTATTCGCTTCTTGACCTGAAAACATAGAATAATTTTATTACACAGCCAGCTGTAAGGATGATGAAAAAGGAAGTCTCTTATATCCCGTTATTACTCTGGAGCCTGTAATAAACGATATGGAGATTACACATTCAATACGATAGTCTTTAATACACACTTTAATGGAACAGAACACAAAAATTGTCTTTTGTTTCGAAGCACGAAGAGTCGTTACTCTGCTCAACCTCAGGAGGGCAGTGTTCGATCATTTTTAGAATACTGAAACAAAGACATTCCTTTCCCAGGTCTGGCGAGCTTCAATACACAATCATATATTTTGCGATTTAAGACGTGTCAAATGCCACCAGAAAGTCTAGCTTTTCCGTGAGATAACACTTTCACGTCCTTTGAAGTGTTTGCAAAACAAAGCTGTTAATAAAGTTCACTCCTTGTTGCTGTCTCTTAACACAACACCGGGAACATCTGGGCCAGATTAGCACGGAGCTGTTAATTAAATCTCCTTCAGGTTTCCTTGGTCTGAAAAGGGTCGGTAAAGAGTCAAATGCGTAAATCAGTAAACCTTTAAAGGGTGTCGGTGTCATCTTCTGGTATTGAGAGAGTTTCACTACAGACAACTTAAACTGGATAATTTTCTCTAAGTGGGGCTATTACTACATACACTGTGTGCACAGTTATTAGGCAAGTTATTATTTTGACCATATCATCATTTTATCCATAATTCCCAACTCCACACCCTATCTTGGGTGTTCCTATCATAATTCCCCTGTGAAGTAGTGTAGCATTGAGTGGCTAAAGTGGCTAAAGAAGAGAGGCTCAGAGGCAAAGTCAAGTCCAAAAGGTGGCTATTAATTACAGTGTTCCCCCACCTTCTATACATACAGCAGTAGCAGTGGCAGCATCGCCCTTTTCTCCCCACAAACAGCCTCCCAATGAGGCACACTCCTGCTTTTTATACTAGGTCAATTGGATTGGCCTATCCCACTTAGCTGGAATCCTCAAACAAAGATATAATCAACTCCCCAACATCCTAAACATTATAATCATTGCACACACAGTAGCTAAACAAATACAGACATTGTAAAGGAAACCAATTCAATTCATTCAATTAACCCTAACCCTAACCCTCTCTAAATAGTAGCTTCTGATGATTCATAAGTGACATCATCTGTTCCAGGTATAACCAGGAAATGCCGGCCTTCCTTTTTATTTCCAGGCCCCACATGGATCAAGTCAAGATAAACAAACTCTTGAAACTGTTTAACTGATAAATTTATGTGTTCCATAATGAATTGCTTAACTGTGTTAAATTAATGAACTACTAAGGCTAACACAAAAAAGACCTGGGATATGTGAGTGCAGCTTACCAGTAGCCCGTTGAGATTGTATAGTATGTGGAAAGTTAAATGTATGATGTTTGCAATCAGTATAAGGGACGCGTAGAGGCTATTAGCTCACTTCTTCACTTAGGTGAAAAAAGTAAATGGGAGTTGGAAAAAATTGTTGTAACTAAATAAAATTCATCACAGATGTCATACAAGAGATATGGAGCAGAAATCTTTATGGAGATGAGACTCTAGCACACCCAGGAAGGTGGCATTTTTAAATATAAAATTTTAAAGTAAATATACGTTACTATGATTTGGACACAACTTAACTTTTTGCTTGTGCCTGTGACAAGCCTGGAAATCGAGTATGCACAATGGTAAGTTTGTCATTCGACATTGAAGTTTGGGCTTTGAAGGATGAAAGCTAAGGGCCTTTATCGCCGCTTGAGGCTTTAATTACTATTTTTATTCTTCTGTGACAAAAAGTAATTTTTATTTAACCCAACCTTCAGGCTCGGTGAAAAATGTATTTAAAGGAAGTTCTCAAGAAAATATATTGCTTAATGGCTCAATGGCTGAAATCTTTGATGCAAATAAATGTAAGGCAACAATTGATACATTGATGCCCTAAACAAAATGATGTACCAACACAATGGTTATACATTAAAGTAGCCCTCCAGCGCCCCCTGCTATTTTATGTTTTTGGTTCATTTTGTGCTTTTTTAACCTCCCCTAACTCTCTCAAAGATTTACAGACTTAGTCAGATCCAATGTAGAAGTTTGTGCACAATGACTCCCTGAACACTTCAATGGGCCAGTATAATGGCTTACCATTTGAAATAGTTCTCCAGCGCCCCCTGCAAATCTTGAATTTGACTTGACCATAAAAGTCAAACAACTCACCCCTCCCTTTTACTGTTTTGCCATGGCAATGCCTCAAATCTGTAATGTAAATGAATGTGAGGCAAGAATACCCCCTACTGGGTGGAGTCTTCTACTACTCACCTGCCTACTGATTGCTGCTCACCTGTGGTCCATCTACAATCTACTCAGTCTACTTAAATCCTGGTGCAGCTTCCACTCCTCATTAGTTTGTCATACCCGCTTCAGTGGTAACTTTAAGTTACTACTGAAGCACTGAACAAGTACTTCTGAAAGACTTTTTGAACCTTTGAAAATCATTTGGATTTACACTTACCAAAATTTCTTGTATGCATTTTCCACTGCCACCTACAGCCATTCCTAACACCCAGACTCTGGCTTTTCCCTCTGCTTGGCTCCACCCAACACCAGAAACCCTCCTTCGCTAAACACTCACTACTACTTTTGAGTTGAATGGACTACCATTCAACTTAAAAATAATAAACTGTTTGTGACTACTTAACTGATTCCAGCATTTGAGTCCTTATCTGTACTTTGCAACAGTACTAAGGTTGGACCCAGTGGATTCAGACCCTCTGCTCTACGCTATTTTTCAGTCAAGGTAACTTATTGCGAAAGCACAACACACTCTTGCAAGCATTAGTAGAGAGCCAACAAGTCTCTGCAGCCCAAATGGCCCAACTCAATTCCTCTGCTTTTGCCCAGTCATGTGCTCAGCATCAACCAGTCCAGGCCTCCACTCCAGGTTCACCTGATCTTCTGTCTCGTGAGTCTCATGTTTTTGACCCAAAACATTATGGTGATATGGGGAGGTGTGGGGCATTTCTCCAACAATGTTCACTTGTTTTCAGCCAGAAGCCTAATACCAGCTCTCTAGACCAGACAGCTCTAAAATTGCCTTTGTAATGGGGTTGCTACAAGTAAAGGCCTTAGCTTGGGCATCAGCAGTCTGGTAGGCTCAATCTGCTATCAACTTTTGGCTGTGAAGCTGGCACTTGAAGAATGGAGACTGGCTCGAGGGAGCATCCCAACCCTTTCTAGTCTGGACAGATCAATAAAAACCTGTCTTATATTCAATCTGCCAAACGTCTCAACTTGCTTCAAGCTCGCTGGGTGCTCTTCATTGGTCGCTTTAACTTTACACTGACGGTCTTTATCTGACGTTGCAGTTCCTGGAATATTAAACCATATGCTCTCTCTCGCCAGTTTTCTTTCAGAGTCTTTGGAGTCAGTGGACATTTCCCTCCCCTCTCCCAAGATTTCCCAATTTTGGTAGATTGAGTCAGTTGTCCCACATAGCCCCCGATTTTGTGTACGGTCTCACAGATTCTGGGAGCTGCATGAGGATTCATACAACTTCTCATGTCTCCCAGCTTAAACCTGTTCATGTCAGTCCCATGTTTTCTTTTCAGTAATATTTTTTTTTTTTTTTTTTTTTTTGTGACAAGCAGTTCTCTTGAGGATCTAAGTTCCTGCAGTCGGAAGGGTGGGTGAGGGCCTTTGATGCTGCTTGCAGCTTTAATTTTTTAAAATCTTGTCTATGTATTTTTCATTTGTCTTTTATTTCTGTAAAGCACTTTGAATATGACTATAAATTGTGCTATATAAATAAAATTGCCTTGCCTTCTAGTGCATGTAAATGCCCTGTGTTGTAAAATATAGAGGTAGCGAATGTAATCCACAAAATGCGCCACTGGCGGCAGTAGCTCTTTGGGTAGAGCAGACATCTTTCAAGGTAGGCGGTTCGATTCCCGCTCTCCCCACAGTTTATACTGTCGTTGAACTTTGGGGAGAACAATGTACGTTGCTTTGGATAAAAGCGTCAGCTAAATGAATAAATGTAAATGCACTCTCGAGTCTCTGCCACACAGTTCTACTTTAATTTGACAGTTTTTCCAGTTTGATGGAAATGCATGAGTGTAGTGACTGGTTGCAACTGAAGCCTAAAAATTACACCTTCATGGACTAAAGTCAAAGGTAAACGCTTTTGCTGTAGTTATCTTTCACAGATTATTATTGGTGAGTGAATATTACCGTGCACTGATGATCCAAACTGTGATAGCTGATTGAAACTAAAATTACTTTTATATAATGACATGTAACCTATTGTATAATTTAAAAAGATGTGCAACAAGATTAATAACAAATATCTTCATAAATCTCTCACTGACAAATGAAGCAGGAAAAGGATCTTATGAGAGACACAATTTGTCACTAAAAAGGAATCATTAATTTTTGATCTGGGCAAAAATTCTTAAGGTCAAAGCCATTTCTTTGCCACAAAGCATCCTGCTTACAATATCCCAAACAGCACAGAGACAAGCCTCAAAACTTCTGGAAAGTCATTTGGAGTGATCAAAACCAAAATTGAACTTTTTGGCCATAAACATATGTTACAATTGGAGAGGAGTCAACTAGGCCTGTAATGAAAGGTACGTCATTCCTACTGTGAAACATGGAGGCTGATATTTTGGGGATACGTGAGATGAATGCAGCATGTTATCAAAAAAGACTGTAGGGAAAATTTGCTTTCATCAGCCCGGAAGCTACATATGGGACGTACTTGGATGTTACAACATGACAACAATCAAAGTCTACAAGGCCAAGTCAACCTGTCATTGGCTACAGCAGCATAATATGAAGGTTCTGGCCTGGCAATCTCAGTGTACTGACCTCAATATCATTGAGCTGATCTGTGGAGAACGTGCAGTTCATGTAAGACAACTCAAGAATTTACAGGAACTGGAGGCTCTTTGCCAAGAAGACAAGCCAGCTTTAACATCTGAGAAAATAAAGAACCTCATTTACAACTACCACAAAAGACTTCAAGCTGTCATTTATTATTTTATAACCTGGCCATTCCTTGTTTAAATTATACTCTGTCTACGTGTCTCTTTGTATAATAAGGATAAAGAATTCTTAGAACATTTGGTGCCGTGATCCGGATTATCAATACCCGCTGTTTTTTATTCAGAGAGTTGACCTGACGTGCACGGAAGAAATGCACAAAAAAGCACAAAAAGATCGCCAAACATTAAAGAGTTATCACTTCAGGTTGGATAAAAGGAGACGGGACACCAGAAAAATGTATTCTCTAGTTGTTGAAATGAGATTGACAGACACTATTTGATTGCCATTTAACATTTTATTAAATATTTGCCAATTTATCCTAAAGGACAACACTGACAAGAGACTGTGAGTCTGGTGGGTCTCCAAATCCTTGGAAAAAATCAGGACATAAACATAAACATAGTCAAACCTATCTATTTAGATTTTCATTAGGTTTTCATTTTACTTAATAATAATTAATTAATTAATAATTAATACATTTTGTATTTAGTTTAATTAATAGGCTATTTATTTATTAATCTATCTATATATTAATTATGCCTCAGAGAACGTCATTAACAAGGTTTTGTAAGAACACGGAGGCGTTCGTTACCGCAAAAGGCATAACCAGCTATTCAAAATGTCCTAGGGGGGTTAGGGTTAGGCCATCTTCCACTCATCTTCCCCCTCTCTAATGCGCACAAGGTAATAGGCATTGCGGAGATGTAGCTTGGTGAAGACCATGGAACCGCAGAGAGGAGTGAAGACAGAGCTAATCAATGGTACTTGTTCTTAATTGTGATCTTATTAAGGCCCCGAAAAACAATGCGCGGTCCTTTTTGACTTGTCCTTTTTGTCCACAAAAAAAAAGCCTTCACCCACCGGGAAGGAAGATGGTTGCATGATATCTGCCGCCAAAAACTCCTGGATATATTTCTCCATCGCCTCATTCTCCGGACGAGAGAGAGTTTAGAGATGACTGCTGGGCAGAGACGCTCTGGGGAGAAGATCAATGGCGCAGTCGTACGGTCGGTCGGGTAGCAGAGACAAGGCCTGGTGCTTACTGAACAAAGCACCCAGATCATGATAAGCCGGCGGAACAGAAGACAGGTCAGGGCAGGCACGTGCAGACATAGACATCAAAGGGGGCTTGAGCACCTGCCCTTTTTATTCCTGGAGAGAAAGTGCCCTTTTTTCTGGGGTGCTTTTTATTTTATTTTATTTTTTAAAAAATAATATATATTCCAGTTTGCGCACAGCTTCCCTGTCAGACAAATATATTTATTGAAGAATAGTATATCTAATAATCAGGTCAGGAGTTCTGAAGCGCTCATTGACCATTCCCCCTTCCCCACTTATAAGAGCGCGCACATCGGCACACATCAGATACACAGACACACACCTGCAGGCAGCAGCAGCTCCTCCCAGCAGTGTTTTTTTGTCTTGTGCTGAGGTGAGTGGAGCTGGTGATGAACAAAAGATTAAAATACCAGTACCTCGAATAATGTTCGAATTTACTGCTGATTAGCCAGTAAAAACCTAGCAAAACCTGTGTTTTGCTAGCATGCATGCCTCATGAGCTACTAGACTAGAGCTGTGTAAGGGATAATCGCTATACATTATCCTCCTGCTTATTACATGGCTACCTACCAAATAAATAAATAATTTGACACAAAATATTAAAAGGGAGTTTATTGATTTAAACCCGATTGTATTGCTTCCGCTAAAGAAAATAGTACGCTCCGTCTCTACGGTTAGAATCCTGTAAGTCCATAGCAACGCTCTGTTTTTCATGGCAACGATCTGTTATACTCCGCACATTCTACATTGGAGATCAACCAAGCCATGTAATAAAATAAGTTAATAAAATAAGAACGTCCCCAGTTAGTTAATGACTTACATCAAGAGTCTTTTTTACTGAAATTTAGAAATCTAAATTGATGAATCTAGAAGAAATCTACAGATGCAAACAGATAGAGGATAGGCTACACTCTAAAAAATGTAGTAAAACTGCATCTGTACATTAATAAATAAAACTTTAAAAATAAATAAATAAAGTGCCCTTTATTTCACTTGAGCCCCTGCCCCTCAAAATGTCTGTGCACGTCCCTGGGTCAGGGGGGTCTGGAACTGGGGCGGACCTGGAAAAAACAGGAGGCAAGGCAGACTGCAGGCAATGTGAATGACAAAAGGTACTTCAGGACAATATTCGGCAGGCTGACCAATCTTTGTGAGGGTTGTGTTGTTTTAACCAAGGTAACCCCAAGACTAGCGGAGTGTGAGAACAGTCATAAATGTGGAAACTGATAGTCTCTTTATGATTACCAGAAAGGTGAAGAAGGACTGGGAATGTTTGTTCCGATAGCCTGGCCAGAACTTGTCCATTTAAGGCCTTGTCTTTCAAAGGAGGGTCCAACGGTTGTGTCTTAATTCCAAAATCCTTAACCACTTCATGGTCCAAAAAGCTTTCATCAGCTCCGGAATCACTAAGTACAACAAGAGTCAAGGTCTGGTCAGGCAAAATAATAGCCACCTCCAGTCGTGGCCTGGTGGGAGATGAGCAGCTAGTTTGGCTCAACAGTACATCTCCCACTACTGTCAAGCCGCCCCTTTTACCGGCCAAACTGGGCAGGTAGAGCAAAAATGTACCAACTGTCTGCAGTAGAGACAACTTTCAGTGTGTATACGGCATTGCCTCTCCTCTGCATCCAAGCGGGCACAGCCAAGCTGCCTGGGTTCGGGCTCAACCGAAGACTGGGGAGGAACCGGAGGAGGTGCTGGAAAGCCGGGAGACAGGGGGGAAAACACGTAGAAGACGATAGCTTACCGGCTTTCTTCCACCTGAGCTCGCGGAGGTGGTTGTCGATCCGGATGGCTAACCCGTATGAGGTTGTTAGGGCTAGTAGGGGCGTCACAAGAAGCCATCTCGTCCTTGAGTTCCTCCAACAAGGCGTTCAAAAAGGCCCCACGTGGAGAGCCTTGTCATTCCATCCTCTCTCCACAGCGAGCAAATTGATTTCAATGGCGAAAACGGCCACGCTGTGGTTTCCCTGACGTAGAGAGAACAGTCTCCTTGTAGCCTCTCTTCCTCAGACTGGGTGATCAAAGACCACTTTAATTTCTGCGATGAATGCGAGGTAGGAGAAGCAAATAGGCTACTGCTTCTCCCAGAAAGCGGAGGCCCAGTGTAATGCCTGCCTCCATAAGCAACCAATTAAAAAGGCAATCTTTGCACATTCGCTCACATACGTAAGGGACTGCTGCTCAAAAACCAAGGAGCGCTGGGTTAAAAAAGACTGACACGAGCCGAGGTCTCCACTGTTTATGTTCACTGCTTCTTTAGACGGCGGAGGCAGGGCCGTTGAATCCAGAGAAGCCAACTGGGCTAGCAAACCGGGGAGACTCAGGATAAACTCCTTCATATGATCCATGATGGCTATAAGTGTGTTATCGTGCTGCTCCAGGAGAGTGGTCTGAAGCGTGACAGTCTGTTGAAGAACGCTTAGATCTGCTGGGTTCATACTCTGGCCAGATTGTACTGTAATGTGTCAGTTAGAGAACCCAAACGCAGACACAATAAACAAGTTCAGAAATGTAGATTTATTTGTTCAAGATTAGATTTGTTCCGGCTGGTCTTTAGGGACGGACAGGAACATACAGGAGTCGGCTGAAGCTGGAACTGGCGGCAGGACATGGGAAAACCATAACTCAAAACAAAAAATAAATAATAATAAAAGAATGGTATCCGCCAATTACTACTTTAAATTGTTATTTCATCAATTAGCATTTTCAATTATTCATCATCTTTATGTTTTCCAAATATTATCAGTGTTGTTCCTGTTATATTTAAAACTTAATTTTGTTCAGCTCAGTTTTATCTCCATTACCATTAGCTGTAGGTCTTTACCTGTAACTGTAAGTGTTATCATCTGCAATTTTACTCGGTTGATGCAAACACAAATAATTTTAAAATAGATCAGAACTAGTTTCTCATGATCTATCGTCACAAACTTTTAGTTAAAGACTTTAAATACACAATCTAATTAGAATATTTTCAGAATATTGTTCAATTTACAATTTTTTTTTAGAAAATAATAATAATAATAATGGGTTGGATTTATATAGCGCCTTTCTCAGGGACTCAAAGCGCTTTACAGGTCGTCCATTATTCATTCATACACAGTCACACCGGTGAAGATAAGCTACAACTGTAGCCACAGCTGCCCTGGGGCACACTGACAGAGACGTGGCAGCCATTCTGCGCCTACGGCCTCTCCGACCAACACCACATACATTCACTGCACATTCTTACACATTCATACGCAAAAAAAAAGAAATTACATTCAGAAACTCTTGGGTCAGACCCCTCCCTCTGGTTTTAACCTATAACCGGGCAGCCTTCAGTTGCTTGAACATACATTGTGTGTGTGTGTGTTCATGCTAGTTGTGGCAGAAAAAAAAGAGAGAAAAAGAGGGACCAGTTTTAACCTTTATTTATTTTTCTTTAATATTTGATAAGGGTTCTATTATGTGGTTCAGATTGTATTTGTTTCAAATGTTGTTTCTATATATTAAAAAGTTGTAATTTAAATGCAAATGTTTTATTTTTTTAAATAACAAATCAATGAATTTTTAAAGAAATTGTGAGACATTGTAAGTATAATTTCATATAATAATTTAATTAGAACCGTTTTACACATACATAGTTAAAACATTTATTATTTAAAGAGCCGTCAGTGAGCTGAGTCAAGTGAGCCGGCTCACAAAAAAGAGTTGGAAAGCCCATCACTAGTAGCCAGGCAGCATCACTCAGCTGCTTGAACACTGTTATGGGAATTGTACATTTCCATTCATGTTATATATTATGCTCTCACTCCTGCTCCAGTTCACATGCTTATCCACATACAAGTATGACTTAATGTCTTCAGCTATATCTACTATTTGTTGCCAGGCTAATCCAAACAATGCACTACATCTAATCATTGTCCAGGGACACTCTGTCCTGTACACATCTATGACTGACACGTCAGCTCAATACACGTCCATCCACGACCCTGGAGCTGGGGGGGCTGGCATAATGTAAACACATAAAAGCTTCATGTATTGTTTACACCTTTAACCAAAACCTTCCACGTACCATTGTTCATGTGTGTCCGTTTTGCTTCTCTTTGCAAAGATTAAACCTGTCTATTATTGTCAAATCATATACCGTCTCCATCGTCTGCTCATTTAATCTGTAACCAAAAATTCTCTTAACAAACACACCCAGAGCAAAGCATCTGCTCTGTTCACATTGCTTTCCTCCAAAACACCACCACCATTGTGATTGTCATTGAAAAGGAAAGACTATACATAAAATCAAGAAAGCTTTGTGTAAATTTTGCTTTATTTACTTTTAAAATCCCCACACATTAAAATATCTTTAGGATTTAGTTCAGTAGAGATTTGGTCCATACCTCTCATAAAACTCAGTTTCAGGTGCTCAATAAATTCATAAACCATTTTGTTTTTGCATTTTTCCCATATTAATCTCAACCGTAATTTCCATTTCCATTTATTTATTTAGCAGACGCTTCTATCCAAAGCGACTTATATTGAGCTTCGAATTACCAGTGTTACAGCCACTGGAGGCAAGGTGGGTTTAGTGTCTTGCCCAAAAGGAGAGTGGGGATCAAACCATCTACCTTGCAGTTGAAGGACGACCACGCCACTGAGCCTCTGTGTAATAGTGTATGATCACTCCCCCCTTCTCTATTTGCAAAACTTTTTGGGATGATTAGCTTAATGAATAATTTGAATAATGTTTGAGATGCATTTACATAGTCATTCATGTACAAATTAAATAATTTAGGCCCATGTACTGAGCCTTGGGGTACTCCCCAACTGTCATCTGATTTTATATTATTTATTTGCACATAATCGGCATAATAAAGTAGCTAAAATACTAACAAAATATTATTTATTATCTATTTCTTTGGCTATGTTTTCTGTTTACTCCATGATTGCCATTGCTGTGGAGTGCTTTTTTTTGTTTTTCAATAAATTTATTCAACCTTTTTACAAACACCTTTTTCTATATTTTTGAAAACTGTGAGATTGGTCTGTAGTTTGAAAAGTCATGTTTATTACAATTTCTGTAAAAAGTTTCTACTTTTGATATTTTTATGTTTTCTGAAAAAACGCTTGTTAGTGAAAGATTACAGATGAAGTGAATGGTTCAATTACGGATTCAGTTATATTTTTTACAAGTATCATGTGACATCGTCACAGTCAGTCAATTAATCTATTGTTTCAACAGTTCTTTTTACGATTTTCAATATTTCATATTTTTTTACACTGTCAAGGAAAATGTCAAATAATGTGTTTTGGGTTGTGTCATTTACTTTTGAGTTCATGTCTGCAATTTTTTCTCATTATATATGTCAGCATTTCCTATAACAAAGTAGTTTGGATATGTGTTTATTTTTAATCACTCTGTTTACTATGCCTCGTGTTGCCTTTGTATTGTTTATGTTTTCATAGCTTTTCATTGTAATATTACTTTTTCTGTTTTCTGATCATTCATTTTTTATTTTTAGATTTTATATAGTTGTTCTCAGCTTTGTTTTTTGTTTTTATAAAATACCTGTATAAATTGTTTATCTTTTTACAAGCATTTATTATACCATGGTTTATCTAAAAAAAAAAATTCTAAATTTTTTTTTTTTTTTTGCTGTTTTTTTTTTTCATTTGATTGTATCACCTTTTTCACGAAGGAGTTAAATTGCTACATTTACATACTCAACCAAAACTGCATCGCACTATTTTTTGAGATCTTCATTTAGTGCTTCCAGGGCTTTTATTGTAGCCTGGCTCCGCCCTCCTACGTACTTCCGCTCAATTTCATTTCGCTTTAGTACTTAGTCTGGGATCGCTGTATATTCTTAGGTTTCCAGAAATCAATTTTTTGTAGGACCAATCAGCGAACAGAGGGAGTGACTTGTTGTTTCCGGTCGGTTTCGGCGCATGACATACGTCACAGCCACACGTTAGCGATTGGCTATGGCAGATCCTAAGTGACTCTGGGCAGATCCAATAGTTTTAAACTTCAACAGAGTTCCCGCATACAAGGAAGTAAACGCTTGTCAATGGAGCGAGGCCAGACTCTCTGTACAAATGAAATGTACGAGAGTCTGGTAGAACCAGGCTACTTTTATTGACCTGTTTCTGTCTAACTTTACATCAGTATTGTACTTGTCTTGTGATTGTATCTAAATACAGTAAATATAGGTAAAGGGTTGCTTAAATCCATAATTAATTAAAATTCCACTCATTACAAATTCCTCATTTGTCTCTTGTAGTGGCACTTTGAAATGTAATTCTGGTTGGTTTAGTAATTAATGGAAAGAGACATAAACTATTCATGGAATTGACAAAATCATCATGAAAATCCAAATGGTCCAAATTAATGTTAAAATTCCCACATATTTGCATCTTATTTTTAATATTATCAAATACTGTAGTTCTATTCTTTTTTTTCCAGAAAATGTTACAACACAGGAGCCTGGTGCTCTGTAAACACAATTGATTAAGATGTTCTTTATTGTTTCAGATATAATTTCCATTCTCACCATCTCGACTAGCCTGGCTCCGCCCTCCTACGTACTACGTCAATTTCATTTCGCTTTAGTACTTAGTCTGGGATCGCTGTATATTCTTAGGTTTCCAGAAATCAATTTTTTGTAGGACCAATCAGCGAACAGAGGGAGTGACTTGTTGTTTCCGGTCAGTTTCGGCGCATGCCATACGTCACAACCACACGTTAGCGATTGGCTATGGCAGATCCTGAGTGACTCTGGGCAGATCCAATAGTTTTAAACTTCAACAGAGTTCCTGCATACAAGGAAGTAAATGCTTGTCAATGGAGCGAGGCCAGACTCTCTGTACAAATGAAATGTACGAGAGTCTGGTAGAACCAGGCTACATCTCGACCACATTATTCTCTAATATTGTAATTTCCTTTACTTTCTTACTTTTCAAAATGTAATTTTATGTATAGAGCAACAGCTCCTCCCCCTGTTAATACAATGACTATACATGGTATTGCGAACTTTTGATTGGGGTCATTTGGGTAGTTTCTGTTGTCATTATGATTTTAAAAGAGTAAACACAATTGTTTGAAAATAAATGGCTGCACCCAACCACTAACTAGTGAAAAAAAAATTGTGTTATAATAGCCAAAAGAAATCACAAATTATGCCAGGGTTAACTAATGAGTACAACTGTGGATGTAATAGAGGGATTTTGAGATCCACAAAAAAAGGACAATACAAATGGAACTGTGAATAAATTTTCTCTAAACATGAGCCGCTGATGGGTAGGTTTTACCCAAATTGTTTCTGCACTCCCCACCTGGCACTGGGTAGTTGCCAAGCATCTGTCATGGAACCTCCTAAATCAGAGGTCACTAATAGGCGGACCGCGGTCCGGATCCGGACCCAGCCGCCGTTCTATCCGGACCCGGACCAATAACCTGGACCGCAAGACATTATTCATAATTACAAGCGCATTTTGTAAAACTTTTTTTTAAACCGGCACTTCTAGGACAGCTACGTCAACACGCGCGGGTCCTCGGGTTATTATGTTTACAGACAGAGCAGCGGCAAATTCAACATGTTTAGCGTAGCCTGATAATGCGTTAGAAACGACTAAAATCTAAAAGTTGAGCCTTGGCAAAACATTACGAAGATTCACTGACGTTATGGACGGAGAGGGAACGTTTATTTTAGTTTATTCATCTCCTCAGCTTCGTGTCAGAGTCAAAGCTGAACATCAGCCCTTTATCCTACAGTCCAGGCTGCTGTGATAATTAGAATGAATCCAAAACTGAACCAGGACTGGACAGTTTTCATGTCAGGATTAAAAAGACTCAGAGGGAAGTGAGGACGCCTAATAATGTGGTGAGTTGTACATTTGTCTGTCATCTTCTCTATTGTGTTGTAAGTGAGGTACTTGACTCGATTGTCGCATTAGTAGTAGTAGTAGTAGTAGTAGTAGTAGTAGTAGTAGTAGTAGCTCACGCTATTCGCGTTCATTTGGACCCAACACATGTTCATTTGGGTGATTAAAAACTGAAAAGGTGTGAAAGAAGGGTTTGGAGATGAGTGACACAGGTTGAGTCTTCCTTAAGTTGTGTCAGTTTCTGTGCGAATCCTAAATGCTATTACAGCATTTAGGATTAATTACGGGGTAATTACACACGGGGAAAACAAAGGATAAATACAGAATACAGTGGACATTCATATCCGTATTGTTTAAGAGGCTGTAGGTGTGTAAACTTTACTTTAAAGAATTATATTCAAACCCATATCCTTTTATTTAAATTTTCCAGACCCCTCACTTGAGGAAAGTTAACTAAGCGGACCTCGGCTGATTTTAATTGAAGACCCCTGTCCTAAATAGTCTTCGAGTAAGGGCGCCGCCATTAGGCGAAATACAGCGAAATACAGCAATATACCGCTGTTCACCAGAGGGCAGGCTCCAAATGCGGAAATATAAGGAGAAACCCAATGGCGACATTACAAGTTTAAAAATTATGTTTAAAGTTTTTACTATGTGAAAACTCTGGAGTAAAAGCCAAAAATCCCAGATGTAACCACCATTTTACTGCCCTTTCATAGCGACAATATTGGTAAATAGGGGACCAATGGGCGGATTATATCCATGTTTATTTACAATCTATGGTAGTTGCACCCCTGGTCTGGGCCAGGGTCTGAGCCAAACCATGCTGTGCTCTGTTTATGAATTGTCAGACTGAAATGCTGCTGCTTTCCCCCGCCCACTGCTGCAGCCGCCTGCTCTTGTCTGCAATCCAGGTGAGGTGAATTTTTATTTATTGTGATCTAAATGTTTGCCATGCACATTAGTTACATTTTAAATAAACATACATTAACTATAACATATTTCTCTTTATTTATACAAATATAAGGTTCACAGACATCAGGACTTATTAGAACATATAGAGAAGATTTTTCTAATCTCTGCAAACGTGAGAGGCACTTGTTCGTCTGGTCCAACAGCGCATGGAGTAGGCGGGGTTATATCATCCACCGTGAGTTTGACTTCCGTGTAGGTCGCTTATGATTCCTCTCAGAATCCTCCTTGTTCCTCACATAGATTGTAAATAAAAATGGATGTAATCCGCCCATTGGTCCCCTATTTACTGATATGACTCAAAGTCAAGGCAAAAAAATGGCGATTACATCCGGACATTTCAGACTCATTCGTCAGAGGATGTTACTAAAATGGGCAAAGGGAGTGTTGCATCGCAAGCGCGCGCGTGGGTAACTACGCCCACTCCGCGGTAGCCGAGGCTAAGGCTAATGCTAACCTGTTGCTAACGCAAGTGGAGCTCTTCCGTTCCAGCAATTTTTTTTTTCACATTGGGATTTTCCGCCCCTCTTGTTGCCATCGTTGGTTTGCTCTTGTTTGTTGATAGTAAGTGGACTTCATGACTTTGACTGCATCTATCAACTAATTTGAAATCAACTCTAATGGCTGTTAAAACTTTATGATAATTTTATTAGAAGCTTTACTTGTAAGACCACTAAAGAAAGACTTCAAGCGTATAAATACGTTTATTCCCACTTCTGGTTTTTGTGCATGTTTTGGGGATTAAGCTATAAAATTAAAAGATTGTTATCCGTCACATACTTTTTCTAAATATAGTTAAAACCTGTATTAAATGTACAGAAAGAACCTGTAGATTAAGGTAATTAAAGCCAAAATATTATAAATACTTCTAAATTAAAATAATATGATTTTAGATTCATGAACACACTATGTTTCTCTCTATAATATGTTATATAGTTAATATTTTATAAGCTATAATATAGCATACTAATCTAACTTTTTCTATTGTAGTTAAAAAGATGTAAAACAAAACTTCTCACATTGCTCACTCCCAAGAACCCACTGCCCAGACAAGTAAGTACAGTTGCACATTACTTTGGAGACTATATTTTACATAGTTACAGCCAAGTTATACATAACTCTTTCTCTTGTAGTTTTCAAGATGAACTTGCCCTCTGCTTCTTCACCTGGAAAGCAGACCTCCCAAGGACATGCTGCACAGACAAGTAAGTCCAGTTATGGCTGCATATTTTTTTTTTTTGAACGACTCAATTGTAACTTTTTTTCACATTAATTTATACATTCTTTCCACATCTAGAAACTGTGTGGATCATTGGTGACAGCCATGTCCGGTGTGGAGCCCAGAGAGCTGCAGCAACAACACTTAGCCACCTCAGCCATCCACGTGCCCGGGTTTGCTGATTTGGCTGGGTTGGCCCTCGTTGGAGTCTTCTCTGAGTAATTAAGAAGAAAGTTGTGTAAATGGCTTGCTGTGCTGTTGGCTGTACTAACAGATCCCCCAAGAAGTGTTTTCTTCGGTTTTTTGGTGAGTAATACTATTTTCTTGGTTTTATGGATGATTCTGAGAGCTCTTACACGGCTAAATATATAGCATTACTTAGCTATTTAGCCGAGCCAGAGCCGGCCAAGCCACTATGCGACCCTTGCAATTGCAAAGGGTCCCGTGGCCAGCAGAGGGCCCCCTTGAGTCACTGCTATATAGTGGGTGAAAAAAATCATACATCAAAAGTAACATAAAATAAATAAATAAAAAGAAATGGGCCTACAGTGCTCTTTATCAGGCATCATGATAAGCACAGTTGTTTTTTATTTAGTTCTTTATGGCGAGTTCCCCGCGAATCTTGACCCTGACTGACCCTGACTGACCCCTATGACGTCATTCGTCACCCGGTCAGTGTCTGTCAGTCAGTTACTCCAGCGTCGACGATGTCTGACAAGAAACGAAAATATCTTTCTGGCCATGAAAAACGACAAAAGAAAAGGGATGCAAACACTTACAGCGTGCTTTTCGGCGCCTCCCGCTTTTTTTCTCGTCATTTTGGGTGACTTGGATCTGAGAGGGTCCGTCTGATTATAATTTCAGGAAGTCATCTGAAGCCATTCCATAGCTTAATGTGAGGGACAGAAGACTATTTACATCATTAAATTAAAGTTTACGGAAACTCGTTTTTCCTCGTCAATCATTCTCCATTCAGTAACGTTATTCCAGCGCGCGCGCCTCGTGCATATACTCTTCAGTATATGATATATTCACATTATAATGCTTGATCTGTAGATAAAAGGCTGTGGATTTGCATAAGATGACTTTTTTTTCCTTTATTTGTATTTTATGTTTGTTGCTGTTTTTAAACGACTCGCTACCGTGTGTAGTGATAGATCACGGACACATCACAAGGACTATGAAAAGGCATCAAACGCACAATAACTGGAATTTAAACCTGTGAAAAAACAAATGATCAATAAACTGTTGGACAGATATACATTAGGATATGTGCGCTCGACATTTCTTCGCTTTGTGCCGTGAACTTTTAAATGCGCACTTGAGCAGCGCAGGGCTGCACACTGTGACTCCATGTTAAAGTAAATAGTCCGCTCCGCGTCCATAGTAACGCTCTGTTTTTCATGGCAATGGTGTGTTCTACTTCCCAGCGGTCTGTTATCAAGAAATAACAAACTGCATTCTACATTGGGATTCAACCAAGCCATGTAATAAATGCTAATAACATGACGCATAAAATTGGTTTAGTATTATACATTTGCTGTGATGTTAAAGCATTTAACAGAACATTATAAACCCAGTTTGGCTTCTACACTAAAGGGCTAACATTAATTTACTCCTTATGTCCCCTTTCCAGGGGCACTATTAAAGTATATGCTGCCAGTAAGCAAACCAAAACAACTCAAGAACTCAAGCTCTTTTATTGTCATTCTGTACATGTTGCCACATAAGAACGAAAAACTTACTCAGGGCCAGCAGCATAAAAAAGATAATTAACATACAGCATGCATAGAATAATTAAAACATAATTTAATAGACTAAAAAATAAAAAAATAACATTGTAGATATAATATGTACAGTATAGTTACAAGGTAGTCATTAATTTCTGTAGGCCTTACTTAAAACGGTCAAAGGGGCCTCCAACCAATTTTGCTTAGGGCCCCCAAAGGTCTGAGCCGAGCTAATACTTTTCCCCATCAAAATTAAATCGAGTATGGTAATTTAGAATTCAATGTTAATTACAATACTATTAAGGTAGAATTTAAAATGTATTTTTACTGGCTTTGCGTTATGCTTTAAAAAAGAATCCAGATATACAATATATCAAGACTCAAAAACATTTGCATTACGAACATGGTTATTAAACAAGTTTAACAGCAAAACAATATATTTATTCATTTCAGCTGTAAGATTTTTTTTAAGTGATCGAATTAAGCATGTTATGGCTTTGACATATAACGGGTAAATGAGCACTACTTGATATAACTGCATTATTCACCGGGTGCTCTACACAGTGACTGTAGAAAATACACTCCGGTAGGCTACCGTCAATGCTCTGAAGCCCACCGCTAATGACTTGACAAAATAATGTGCTATCATTATGTGTTAAGATAATGTAAGATTATCTCACAAAAAAAAGTAATTAACTTTTTCTATGAAATTGTTATAGCACATAAGATTGTGCTAGCGTTATGTGTATTCGCTCTGTTTAGGACTTGTAGAGGTTGTTTCTGTTGCTCTTATATTGATCTGCCTTCAAACTGTGTTATAATGTATAACAACTGTACCTAGTACATTCAATGTAGTATCTAGTGCTGTAAACACTTTTCAGTTCAATACATCTAAGGTATAAACTACTATTTTAATATTTATAAATCTGGGCTTAAAAAAATTGTCAATGTAAACATATATACATATCTTATGCTAAAATTGTATATTTTTTAGTCACTTAGCCTCAGAGAAATTATTACAAGCTTATGACCATGGTCTTTTGTTTATGTGAAGCCTGTTGTTATCTACCCTAACCCTGCCCTGCAATTGTTATTGTAACATTATATGTACTGTACTAGTTTGGTAACCATTTAAGGTTATAATAGCACCTAATGTGTTTTTGTATGTTTGTTTAAGTTTTCCTCTAGGTGATCCAGACAGGACCAGTGGGTGTTGAAGAAGAGGAGACAGAACTGGACTACTACCTCTTCCAGTCGGTTGTGCAGTCAACACTTTAAAACGGATTGCTTCTGCACTGATTTGAGGGTACCCAAAACTTTATGTGTCATCTTTATTACAAGGACAGTAGATACTGACCAACAGTACAACTGTATAATATGCCAGAGTAACATTAGTCCACATGGGTTATTGTAGAACTGTAGTTGTAGGTGTAGTATAATTCTAGTCACATGAAAGCAGCAGATTAGAAACATCATTAATAACATGCACGCCATTAGGAGCAAAAATAAAACACGCTGTCAATATTAAAAAGGACAAATAGAAAACATGCATCACTTACACTACAGACATCTTATTAAGCAAAGAGAAACAGAAGTTGTTTAAACAGCAGAGCACAGAGGGTTTTAATACTGACAAGTCAGATCTGAAGAGACACATTTTTAAAAGAGAGTAAAATAATCCACTTAAATTCATTTCTCTGATGGTATTTGGAATAATGTTTAATTGTTTAGAAGCTCAAACAGAAAAGGCAGACTGACTGAAAGCTGCTTTTCTAATCTATTTAGTTTACCAATTTGTTAGTATTTTTCTATTGAGATGCACTCTTTATACTTGTTATTTGCTCACTTTACACACTACATTGCACCTAGATTAGACACCTTTTCTCTCACCTGTTGAAACCAGTTAGAACCAGTGGATACATAGTGTGAAAGTACTGATACAGTGGCAGGGAGAGTCTGCTTCCTGCGAGAGACGCGGCCATAGATTACTATTACTTTTGTGGTGTCAAGCTGACTGTGGACACAACTCGTTGGCTGACATTGTGTTGTGTATGTGGTGAGTGGGCTTTCTACCAAGACAGGCCAACTTGAATTCATTTTGTGTGATTTTTATTTGAGTTTTTCTGACTTTCCACGTGGTCCCATCATGCAGCAGTCATTTTAAACTCCTCATCACATCCTGGCTATTTCCACCTTCACCCTTGACACTGGACAAAATGCCCAGGTCATTCCCGCCGCAGTGAATCAAGAGGACCTCCGGCACTGATCTTCTTTGCAATGTGCCCTCAAAAAAGGACAGGAGCCCACTCCAACAAGGGCCAACCCAGCCAAACCAGCAAACCCGGGCACGTGGATGGCTGAGGTGGCTAAGTGTTGTTGCTGCAGCTCTCTGGGCTCCACGCCGGACATGGCTGTCACCAAAGATCCACACAGTTTCTAGATGTGGAAAGAATGCATAAATGAATGTAAAAAAAAAGTTACAATTGAGTCGTTCAAAAAAAATTAATTAAAAAAAAAGTTAAATATGCAGCCATAACTGGACTTACTTGTCTGTGCAGCATGTCCTTGGGAGGTCTGCTTTCCAGGTGAAGAAGCAGAGGGCAAGTCCATCTTGAAAACTACAAGAGAAAGAGTTATGCATAACTTGGCTGTAACTATGTAAAATATAGGCTGTGTCCAAATTCAGGGTCTACATCCTCCTTAGGATCCTTCCTACCCGGTTGAAGGAGGAGGGGTCCTCCGACGACCGCAAAACCCGGAAGTCGGTTTGTGAATTTGGACAGCCTACCCTTCTTTCAGTTCCCTCCCTTACCCGTTGCTCATTTCCTGTCGCCTAGCAACCGTGACAGCGCTAAGCTTTTTTTTTTGTTTGTTTGCTCCGGTGAAGAGCTCATCGTTCTCTCCCCGGAGCTTTATAAAAACTTCTGTCTGCTCTTTCGTCCCTGGAAGCGTTAAAAACAGCTTCAATCAACAGATTAGCTGTGTGTAAGGGGATATTCACACAGGCTGTAAGAAAGAAGCTAGTTTACGAGTAATGTTTTTGGTACATATATAAACGTACAATACTTAACAAAATGTATGACAACCACTGAAAAAAAACACATATTTTTTTAAAAGCCAGTTTTTTAAAAACGTACATCTAAAAGCATACTCCTCTCCCACTCCGCTACCGCTCGCTTCATTGGCCATTACGCTCTGCCGAAAAGAATTATGGGATAGGTAGGACGGGAAAGGATCCACCACACTCATCCTTCCAATTCGGGGAAAAGGAGGACGTATTTGTGGGCCGCATTTGAAGGATCCTACAAATTTGGACAGCCTTCGTCGCTGGGCTGTGACGTAACATCCTTCAAATGAGGACTCCGAAGGACGCAGACCCTGAATTTGGACACAGCCATAGTCTCCAAAGTAATGTGCAACTGCACTTACTTGTCTGGGCAGTGGGTTCTTGGGAGTGAGCAATATGAGAAGTGATGTTTTACATCTTTTTAACTACAATAGAAAAAGTTAGATTAGTATGCTATATTATAGCTTATAAAATATTAACTATATAACATATTATAGAGAGAAACAGTGTGTTCATGAATCTAAAATCATATTATTTTAATTTAGAAGTATTTATAATATTTTGGCTTTAATTACCTTAATCTACAGGTTCTTTCTGTACATTTAATACATGTTTTAACTATATTTAGAAAAAGTATGTGACGGATAACAATCTTTCAATTTTATAGCTTAATCCCCAAAACATGCACAAAAACCAGAAGTGGGAATAAACATATTTATACGTTTGAAGTCTTTGCTTTCTTTAGTGGTCTTACAAGTAAAGCTTCTAATAAAATTATCATAAAGTTTTAACAGCCATTAGAGTTGATTTCAAATTAGTTGATAGATGCAGTCAAAGTCATGAAGTCCACTTACTATCAACAAACAAGAGCAAGCCAACGATGGCAACAAGAGGGGCGGAAATCCCACTGTGAAAAAAAAATTGCTGGAAGGAAGAGCTCCACTTGCGTTAGCAACAGGTTAGCATTAGCCTTAGCATCGGCTACCGCGGAGTGGGCGTAGTTACCCACGCACGCGCTTGCGATGCAACACTCCGTTGCCCATTTTAGTAACATCCTCTGACGAATGAGTCTGAAATGTCCGGATGTAATCGCCATTTTTTTTGCCCTGACTTTGAGTCATATCAGTAAATAAGGGACCAATGGGCGGATTACATCCATTTTTATTTACAATCTATGGACAGCACTAAAGACGGAGAATGTAGAATAACTTCCGGTGCGATCAAGGATTCATGTTAACGGATTTGAGACACACCCAAGGTGAACAGACACTACTTCCGGGTTAGGCTTTCAGGTCCAAGTCTGTAGGGATAGTATGTGCTTTAACAATCATTTAATTTAATTTAATGAGCATTGTTTTTTGGATTTCTTCACCGGTAACGTTTCTAATGTATTGTTACTCAGACATCCTCTGACGTCCTGCTCCATGGTGAAAATGAGACGAGTCCAGGCTGTGCTGTTGTGTGAGTAAATTAACGTTAATCCCAAGTACACGTTATTCATTATTCTTAATACGACAGCAATTTTGGCCTTGTGTGTCAAACCTGCAATAAGGTTTCATAAAGTTTATCTGAAGTCTGAGCCTGTTACCGAAGGAACTCTGTGACTCCAAAGTGAGGGATGTTCTGCGAAGGGAAGCACTTTTTTTTTCTCCATGGATTTCTATACAGCGTAACAAATGCGGCTTCTTGGGGCAGAGGCGTGGCCTGTTTCGTAGAGTTGTGACGTTCGCGAACGAACCGATTCTTTTGAGCGGCTGGAGGGGAGCCGTTCTTTCTGTCGTTCTTTTTTCCTATGCGTGTCTCACACAGATGCACACAAATGAGCGAGACAGAACAGTTATAGGGGGGAGGGGCGCACCCAGTGCAGGCCGACACTTTATAGCGTGATGATATTAGTTACTAGTTGTGTACGCCTCCTTCACGTGAGTACTCCAATGAAAAAAAAAACCGCGTGCCTCTGTCATTGGGTAGGATAAAATTAGAATTTTATTTATTCTAATTTTATCTACTTTAAATATTTTTTGTTTTCTATCAAAATGTTCTTGTGTGATAATGTTCTTGTGTGGAAGTGTTTGTAGTAAGAGCTGTTTTGCACAGAAATTCATTGCAGCGGGCTTTGTTTTTGATGTTTATTTGTGAGTAGGTATTGTATGAATAACATAAGTCAGCGTAGCTTTACACACACACACACACACACACACACACACACACACACACACACACACACACACACACACACACTTTGTACTAAATGTAAATCCAAAATAGTGATGTCACTGTCTAAGCAGAGGGATTTGTGCAATCCTATGGAATATAGTCCACACATGACAAATGAGGTAATAATCAATATTTCAGAATAATTCAAACTCAGATATTGGTGTGTGATATCTGAGTTTTAATTATTTGACTACAAATCTCACCTCATCATTCCTCCCAGTGATTATTTCCAGGATAAACTGAGATGCCCCCAAGTTGGCTTCTTAAAACTGACTAAATATTTAAAAAGAGGAAGGAACGGATCGTGAAGATCCGGATCCTCTCAAAGAGCCATAAATGTTTTGAGAATTTGCATAGGTCAGCGATCATGCGCAGTTTGGCAAAAAAGTGTAACATTAATGTATATATTATTACAGCATTAATGTATTATATTAATGCTGTAATAATTTTCGTTTCATGTACTGATCTGAATAGTTCACACTAAACTATTAATATATGGAATACCCATTTGACTTAAATGTATTTATTTACTAGTGGGGATAAGGCATATTAATAAACATCTGAGTAAGAGTTCTAAATATGCCTCTAGACTATGCCTCTACACTATGCCAGTGCCTCTGACTCTCTTCTTGACAGCGGTCAACTGTTCAAATATTTGGTTCCCTTGAATGACAGAGCAGTTTGTACAAATGTGTTGCGTCTGTGTGCTACCTCACAGTCTACTTGAGCCGTGGCCCTGGTACAAGTCCCAATAAAGCTCTTCTGTTTAAAAAACGACCTTAAGAGGAGGAGGCACAAGTCTGTGCAAAATTTTGTATAATTAATTATAATTGAGTAAATTATATTTCTCTACAGCAGTGCAATGGTGAAATAAAATAGTTTTTTTGTCAAAGATTTTTATGAACTTTTAAAAAAGGGATTCAATCGGTTTGAGTGTTGCACCAGCAGCAAGTGACTAGGTGGTAATGCAGTATTCTATGTGAGAAAATTGTGAGTGTAAAAACATCATAGCAGCATTTGAAGTCATAAAACGTCTGTCTTATATTATGTAAATTAAAACTGACTATGTTTGTAATCTGTTTGTGTTTTTTTGAATGTTAGCAATGTCAAACTTAGATGTTTAAACTCTTTCACTATGGTAAAGCGCCACACCATCCAGAAAAACATTGGCTTTCAATAGTTCTGTTGGATTGCATTGTCGGCATACATTTGGACATTAACATTAGGACACACTGCAGGGAGGTCATTTATAAAAAAGTGATGTATAGCTATTATTTAAGTGGTTATTCAATTGTTTTGCCACCCATTTTACTGCAATCTTGGAAATGACAGGGAGGATAGTAATTGGTCTGTAATTCGACATTTCTGTTTTATCACCTGATTTAAAGATTGCGATTACCAAGCCCAGATTCCATGCTGAATGCACAACACTTTGTTTAAAAGAGAAGTTAAATAGATATGTAACTGGTATAAGCAAAAAGTATGTGAAGAAAAGGTTGAAGCAAAAGCATCTGGACTCAGTTTTCAAGGGAAGATGTTTCATCTCTAATTCCAAGAGACTTTATCAATTCAGAAATCAACTGGTTAAAGATCTAAGCTTATATCTCTAGAGGGAGGGGTCTAACCTGAAACTAAACCTGACCAGGCTATTCTGGTCTCATAGTCGTCAATTTCGAAAGGGCAGTGTGACTCCTGACGTGAGAGTTGTTAGTATCACAGGTTCATTCAGGTGTTGTTGACAAAGAGATGAAACGCATTCACCTTGAAAACTCAAGTCAAGAGTCCAGGTGCTTTTGATTTAACCTTTTTTTTTTCAAGATGACCTGGATGACTGAGAACCTTCAGAAAAGGAGTCTTTTAATTGTTTAAGAAAATATCAAACCCATAAACATATTTAGACTTGATTAAGAGAGTTAATTTGATTGATTACTTCTATTGCAGATATTTTATCTATCAGCATGACTGGGATCATCAGGGCAATGTTTGCAGTCAGGTGGATTAAACTGTTGAGCTACCTCACAGACATATAAAATTATTAATTTCTGTAGCTACAGTTGCAGAATTTTGTGTAGGTATGCTATTCAAATTTTATCTAATTTTGCATTGCCTGCCAATTAGTTTTTTGTTGTTTTGCCAAATTTAATTATTTCCTTTTGCATCCTCAATAATTGTCACGTAGAAATTTGCTTTGGCTTTGCGGAATGTGCTTGTTACTTTATTTCGGACTGAGATAAACCTCTGTCTGTGGTTAAGCCAGATTTTTAAGATTTTTTTAAGAATGACCCTGTCCTATCATCTTTCTACATTTGCTGTCAATCTAGGGCAGTGGGTTATTTTCCTTTTTTCTCTTGTGTTACCCTTTCTTGTATGTGGTGCCACTAGTTCTTGTAAGTCTCTTTAAGAGCCACATTGAGATTTTGAATTTGGTTTTGTGGAATGTAGTCAGGGAAATTTATACTCTTGTATAATTTAGGGAATCTTTCTGTGGTACGTTTGCGTGAAAAAAGGATTATTTTATGATCAGACAGCCCTGTTAATAGGTTGTAGGTAGGG
Organism: Neodontobutis hainanensis; assembly: GCA_024349245.1. NCBI lineage: Eukaryota > Metazoa > Chordata > Actinopteri > Gobiiformes > Odontobutidae > Neodontobutis > Neodontobutis hainanensis. The sequence goes on from JALDNG010000096.1 coordinate 250,688, forward strand.
ATGTAACGATTGACTCCATTCACAATTCGATTCGATTAAAGATTCTGAGATTTTGTCCCAATTTTATTTTTTATGAAATGAGCTGAGGCAAATTAGAAGTGAACAAGTGCCCTTTTATTACTTTACAAATCAGGTCTCTAAACTAACTTTTTCATCACCGTCCTAAGTACAGTCCCAAAAGCAATTTCTAAGTAAATGTCAAATGTTCCCATATTTCTTTAAAATATAGGCTAATGTTTGTCTAATTATGTTCATACAAAAAGGGCACGGGGATAGGGTTTGGGGTTAATTCTCAGTGGATGTGTCAAAGTAGCTCTAGCTGTCACAGGCGTGGAAGGACGTACTCGCCCAACTTATTTAGGCAACCTAAAAATTTCTAATCGAATTACTTGATTTATTCAATGAATCGTTTCAGCCCTAGATGAAACAGGCCATTGATCTGATGTTCCAAGATTAGGACAATGTGTCAAAGCAGAAAGTCAATGTGGAAGAAAACTCCTAACACTGCCTTGAATGCAGAGACTAGTTTATTATAAGCATTTTATTTGTTTTGTGTTCTAAGATGTAAATGTTGAATTAATATTAATAGTTGTGATTTCTTAGGATATAGCAGTGAGGACAGAGTTTAATGGTTGCAATGGTTGAACATGGTTGGATTATGACTACTTTACAGAAGGTTCATGCCAATTTCAAATTCCATAAAATCTTTTAAAATAATTATACTGCCTAAATTCCCCATTTACAATTCCGTGAACCTTGGAGATTTATTGCAATAGATTTTAAACTTGCCACAAGAACCGAATTACATGGATATCCAGACCAACATTTTGCAGGCTTCTTAAAGAACCCCAACTGAGATTGCAACATGGTTTTATTAGATGCATTTTTGTTTTGGGAAACTTTTGGGAAAAAACTATTAAATAAAACATAATCATAAGTATGTGATTAAGATAATTAATTATCTCCTTGGTTAAAAAAAAGTTAAAAATGCTTTCTTTTTTATTTTATAATGACATTCACCACACTGTCTAAAATACAATTAAGATTGTAATTAAAGTAATTGCATCAAACATTGTAATAATCACATTCAGTTCATTTAAAAATATGCATACTTACTATCCTCTTTAAAATACATTAATCTAGTGTTCCTTTTTTTTTACAAAAAACACTAGATTAATAAAAAGAATAAAAATATATAATATAATATATAATTAAAATTATAAAATAATTGTTAGATTAGTTGACTAATCCAAAAAAATAATCGTTAGATTAGTCGACAGAAAAAATAATTGTTAGTTGCAACTCTAGTGTGTTTAAAAAAAATAAAACAAACAAAAGTATGGTTGTCCAAGCCTTAATCTCACAATTCCATACTTGCAGCTAGGGCCCAACTAAAACGTTGGTTTGTAACTGCTTCATTATATGGCAAAATCAAACTGTGGAAGCAAAATGTTCCAAATAAAAAAACGCCTATGCATAAGAATGCATTTTAGATTAATTTATATCACCCAGCCTTACCTTTGCTCCTGCCTCCTACAAAATGAAAGAGATAATTATTTGATGCACAAACTTACATTTGTTCTACTGTAACATTTTAGCAATGGTGATTTGGGCTTTTATCCTTATCGCAATTTTGTGATTATGTAGCCGCCTTTTCTTCTTGTTTTCCTCAATCAAGCAACTGTTACAGTCCGATTATACCTAGGTTTTTTTTTTTTTTTTTCAATGACTGCAATCTGTTGTTTATTACTAAAAACTCCATAGAGACATCAGTAGCAAACTCACCTAAATCCAGAGCGATATTAGTAACAAACTAACAAGATAGCCTACTGGTAGCCGACAGCAGCACCGGGTTGTCTGTTGCGGACTTGACTTGAGTATTTCGATCACTTGGCACACGTCCCAGCTGAGGAGTCCTAAGGCCAGGGGTGCTGAAGGAGAGATGATGTCCAGCCATAGTAAATGGCAAAGTTAAAAAAAAAAAAAAAGTATGAGGATTCCAAAATAGAGTAAGATCATTCCACAGACTAACAGTATTTATATATTTGAGTTTTGCTCATTCTTCCGAAACCTTCTTTATGATAGGACAAATCTGCGAGTGTTAGCACTTCATTATTCGAGGCTCGTCACATGCGAGCTGACGATAGAACAAACGGAGCCTGTCACACTAGGACTTGATTGGTCAAAACTTGTTACATGAGAGGTGACATATCAAGGAAGAACTTACAAGGTGGAAGTTTCAATCTGAATTTGCCATGCTTACATCTGTAAGGGTCAACTTTTGTGCATGTTAGCAAAACTCTTTGCAACGAGTGACAAAGTTACGTAAATGTCCAGTCAACGGTGGAGAACAGAGAGAATGTGAGCAGTAATCTGTGTTAGCAAAGAGGCTAAACTGTAAACAGAGGCTGCTGTCGTCCCAAGTCTGAACCATCTCTGAGCCATAAGTTATTAATTCATAACACAGTCAACTAAGTGTTCACCTATTTGAGGACTGACATCATAACATCTTGCTCTCCCCCACAATTCATACTGTTGTTGTTTCCTCAGGCAAGACACTTAAGGCTGATTTATACTTGTGCATCGGGTGCGCGTAGTAGGTACGGCCTAGCATACGCACTGACGTGTACCATACGTACCCTAACACCGTACCCTGACGCGCACCTCCTCAAAAATGTGACTACGCGTCGCGACCATTGACGGTATAAGGGCTGGACATAGCAAGCCCGCTTCCGGGTCTGTGCCAAATAGGAAGTAGGGGTTGGCTCCATCAAGCATGACCCCTATTGACATCCATTGAAAAATCGGCGGCAATTACGAAGTGACTATTTTTCTCACAGTCATCATTCTAACGCTGCCGCCTTTCTTTGAACACAATCTTATTATTCCCGTAATTGCTATATTGATATTTGTCACATAACTCATACTATTAAGATTAATAACCTACCTATCAGATGCCTCTATTCTGCTATGTCGGATCGTGGGGGCGTGGCTGATCTCGCTACCGGCATTTTGTAGTTTTAAGCTGCTCTCGGTAAAAAAAAAAGCAGCTGGAATATAGCGTTATATGATCAGAAGAGAGACTCGTGGAGACCTAACTATTTTAAATCAGTGAAGTTCAAGCTTTTTGCTACACCCAAAGATTGTTTTAGTAAGTCTTTGTTTTCTGAAACTTTTTAGCAAGTAAGTCTTCGTTTTTTGTTAATTAGTTTGTTAGTTGCTGCTGTTCATGTATGGAGATCGCTTGCTTTTAGCTAAAAGCTAACGCTAGCTGTGTTTGATTTAACTCCGCTAATTTAAGTAACTTTTTCATCGTACAACTGCACTAAATGAACCACACTCCAGTTTCAAGGTGAGTACATTTTTGCATGTCTTAAAATACTGTCAGAATATATACATTTGTTATACGTTTTTTAGACCCGAAGGTGGCTCTCCACCGTTTTAACGATAGCTTAATATGATACACTGGACCAAACTTGGTAATAATATGATATAAGGTCATATCTAACCTTCAATTTGGAAGGAATTAAGCATAATGGTTTTTAGTTTTTAGTAAGATAATATTAAGGCTAAATGTATCTGACTGAAAAATTACTGTGTAGTTTGCAAAGTCAGTAAATGCCATAATATAATCATAATAATATAATCAAAATTAGAAGTGGGCTTAATGTACTCTTTTACAAAGATCTGGGTTGTGTCATTTTGGTAAATACATTTGACACATGTCTGTTTTATTAAAATAGATATTGTTCTCTCACAGATTTCCTAAATGTGATGCTGTCAAACTGAGGCTAAAGGTGATGCTGAGGCTGATCAGAAGAAAGGCTCTTGTTGTGGTGTGAGCACTTTGAAGAGGATATTCAGACAAAGGTGAGTGTTAGATTAAACTACACATTACATTAAACATTACACGTGCAGTGCCCACTAACCTCTGAGACTTTTTTACTCTAGAAAACACTTTCCTTACTCTACAGTCATACATCTCTTGAAAATTACTGTAGCTAAAGTGCATGTGTTAGTTTTATATTTGTACATTTATCATCTGTAAATCATGACAACAGTGGACAGGTAAATGTTTAAGTCAGGTTTTAAACATGACAGACATGATCTCTGACACAGTACATTTCACATTAACTGAAATGTACTGTACATTAATTATTATATTTAGGAAAATGTAAGTTCAAATCAAAGTCCAGGGTGCACGTAGCAAGAAGGTCGTGAGTTCAAAACCCGGCAGACTCAAACATTCCCTCGGCCGACTCTCTTTCTGTGAGGAGTCTGCATGTCCTCCAGCGTTTACCGTGGGATCTCTCCGGTACTCCAGCTTCCTCCCACCGTCCAAACACATGCATGTAAAGGTTAATTGACAACTCTAAAGTGTCTCTAGTGAATGAATGTGAGAGAGAATGGTTGTCTGTCACTGTCTGTCTCTATATGTCAGCCCTGTGACTAACTGGCCACTGTCCAGGGTGTACCCCGCTTCAGGCCCAAAGCTGCTGGGATAGGCTCCAGTCACCCGCGACCCCTAACGGGACAAAGCGGTAGAAAATGAATGAATGAAATCAAAGTCCACTATTTTCTTAAAAACAGTTCTTACACACACAGTAACACAGTGAGCTGGTGAAGTGTTTTTTTTCCTGTGATTAACTGTGTTCAGAGGTGACCGGGCCCAACAGCAAGACTTGTTTTAAACATAACTTTTACTTTGTTCTCTGTTTTCGCAGCGCTCCTCTACAGTTATCTGTCTGCTGCTGCTTTTCTGTCGGCCCAGTCCAGTCAGGTCCAGTCATCAGTCTGCTGCTCTGTTCTTCTCTGCTCCTGGACAGTTGACCTAGCCCAGCCTCGGCTTCCTCAGCTTCATCCTACATCACATCCTGGTCCATCTACAACTTGAGCGTTTTTAAATAAACTTAAAACAAAATACAATCTCCATTCATTTATGTGCTTCTAGGTTTGAAAGCATATATAAACTGTTTTTAAGATCTTGAATCTGACATAATGTATACACTTTGTTTTTAAGTGCACAGAGTTAATAACTTGTAAAAGGCTTTTTAAAGAAACTTTTAAATAACGTGAAAGTAGATGAAAGCAAACAGACAAAACTTTAAATCATTTATTACTATAGTGTTATTTTAGAATGCCATAAGCAATAGAAGGTATTGTGGAAAATAACCAGAAATCATAAAACATATTGTTTTGTGTATTATTAAATTGTAATGATAAAGTAGTGCTCAAAGATGGAAGGGTTTCTTGAACTTTCAGGTTGCTCCTGAGGTCTGACCTGCAGCTGCACAGGTAAGGAAACTGAAAAACAAAAATCAAAACTGGTTTAACTCATATTTACTCCATCTCAAAAATACAGCATATCTGTTTACAATTTCTAAATAACCAGTTTTTAAAAATGTATGCAATGTGTCTATTTTAAGAAAACTATCATTAAGCTAAGATATATATCATACAGAAACTATAATTCTAAATGATCTACTTTATATATTTTTACAACATACAGTTTATAATTACGAGGCTATCTATTGATAAGCAGGTTAGTACTATTGCTAGCTGTAGATGTATTTTAGAACAAAGATGACAACATGGTGCTTACTAAAGCAGGAGAATATTTAAAAACCGTAGATGTTGGTGTAAAAGTGAAATTCACCGGTCTCTGTCGTAGCCAATAACCGTAGAAGGGGTAAATAATAGTGACCTGAAAGGGAGATATAATCATTAAATTAGATAATGCTTACCTAATAATACACTTTGTTTTACCCATATATTATTCTATACATAATTTGGGTAAAAACTAAATATAAGAAAGTCAATTAGTTTTAATAACTAATGCCATTAGTAATTAAAACGAGATTTAGCAATAAAAAAGGAAACACTGCTCTGATTACAGTTAACTACTAGCATATGTTCGCATGCAAGTAACAATGTTTTTAACCTACTTTAAAAAAATCTTTCAATACTATATGTTGATTAAAATCAAGTTATTATGAGTGAAATTAAAGAAATAAAAAAATGAATTACAAATAAATATAACATTTACCTCAAGTTAGCCAGCAGTCAAAATGCAGCAAAGACAGAGGATGAGATTGGTCAGCGCCTTCTACCGTCAATGGCTTTGCCGCTATCTGCAGGAATTTCACCTTTCAACTTTCAACTTTCAACAAGCCCAGTTCTGATTGGCTCGCTGGTTACCATGCTAACGCGACTCAAACCTAGCTCATATGCCCAAATTAGGACTTCTGGCTCCAAAAATCAACATGGCGGCCCCACAACGGCTAAAAATGGCGACTGAAATGGGTTCATTTTCGGGTTCGTAACGCTATGGGTGACGCCACACTCCTTATGTCCAGCCCTTCTACAGTCATTGGTCGCGACAACACAGACAGCAAGATCTGTGATTGGTCGGCTTTGTAGTATCACGTTTCCTGCTACGCATTTCCAGAATGACCTTCATTACTCTGGACCGTCCGCCATTGTTAAATTCCCAAATTCAGTGAAGAGCCAACAAGGAAATGGACAAAGTGACTGAGCAATTAATTGAAGAAGTGAGGAAATACAGTCATCTCCAACGTGGGTTTAGATGTAGTGGAGTGCATGAAGAGATGGAAGAACTCTCGAGACGTTCGTCTCTGTAAAAAACTCGCCACAAGGAGCGGGATCCAGGAGGAAAGAAAATCCCAGCGTTTATATATTCCTATCTTGGCTGGCACCTCATGTCAAACATCTGCTTACGGAGTCAAACTTTGACGATAAGGTAAATAATGCACGTCCTTTGATGTACCTCTATTGTGTTTCGGTTAGCTAACTTAACTAGCAATGCTACCACATGGGGTATTTATTTTTTTGCAAAAATAATATACCTGTGAGTCCAAAAGCATGTGTAATAGGTTATAATTATATGTAATGGGTTGTATTTATATAATGTAATAGATTGTAATTTTATTTGGCTTACAAAAAATACAAATGGAACAATTTAGCATTTGCAATGTATGAATATGCAGTTATTATAGCTCTATCGATCTATGACTTAACGCTGAATGCATCATCTTTTATGTATAACTTATACTATTTGCTATTTCTTTCATAATCACAGGATGGGACTGATACCAGCTCAAACTCCACTGGTTTATCGGATGTGAGACCTCCAGCCAACAGCGATGATGACCGATTACCAAGTGGTAGAGCCCCCATCACCAGCCATCTCTTCTGTCCCCGCGGCCATCTCTTCTGTCCCCCAGTTTTCTCTTCTGTCCCCACAGCCATCTCTTCTGTCCCGCGGCCATCTCTTCCGTCCCCAGTCATTTCTTCTTTCCCCAGTCCAAGAATGGCACAAAAAGGAAGAGAAAAGAAAAAGATGACTGGGTCCAAGTGCAGGTTGCTCGGTTGGAGGCTCAGTTGGAGGAACGGATGCAACAGAGACTGTGTCAAGGCAATGATGAGAGCGACCGGTTTAAACAAAGTGTTGCAGATATGCTGGCGGGTGACGGAGGACCACACAGCGCTGACAATGGATATAGAAATGCACTGTATCTGCAGTTTGCACTTTTTATTATTTTTTTTTGTATATAGTTTGCACTTTTGCTTTTTATTTATTGTCTGTTCACACCAATTCATGCAGGGTTTACTGTAGTTTGCATCATTTGTGAAGTTTCTCTTTACATCTATTTTTGATAATTGTAGATCATTGCACATTAATACATTGCACTGTCATGCCTATATTTGTATGTAGTTTACACTGTTTATTAAAAACAAATACTGCTGTTTCCAAAAATGTGTAAAGGTTATTGCAAATAAACATTAACATATAGTTGCACATGTGTCTGTGTTTGCTCCTTTGCATCAATTTTTAATTTACAATTCAATACCATTGCACCTGTTTTTTACTATTTTTTACATCAAAGAATTTGTGTATATAGTTTGAACCAATTATTTTGGTTCCTGCTGTATGCATATTTTATGGTTCAGGTTACAGTAAATTAAGATCTTACAGTTAATTTATTTCTATAGTTTGCTCTTTTGCATCTATTTAATGTAAACAATTATAGACCATTGCACTGTTACATGGTACATTACCTTATATATAGTTCGACCATTTGTATGTATAGTTGTTATAGAAATATTTTATATCCTTATATTTAACCAGAGAGACACGGAGACCGATTATAATTTAACAAGCAATGGCCAGGTTTTAATCCTTGCAAGGAGGAGCAAAGCAGACACAGTAACAATGTTACAGCGACAGGTTTGCTTCAAGATGTAAACATAACATGAGATTATATACAACACAGTGACGTCCTTGGTGAGAGGCGTTCACAATGGTCCAGGTGCAAGAGTCCCGTGACAAGTCTAGTTATGTGTATTTCATGCTTGGATTAGCACAAAGGACATGACATGAATTTGACATGACCTGAAGAGAACTGTAAGCCCCCAGTAACTCTAAACATTAAAATTAAAATTCTTATAACAATAGTACAAACTTAATAAAAAACAAAACCATCCCTCATGTCATTTATTTATTATTATTATACACCACGCTGTACACTCGACGCAAGGGCTTTGAGTGCCTAGGTGGAAAAATACCATATATATAATTTATAGTTTCTAAAAAAATGTCCCTTTCAAATAAATAAATAAATGCAGTTATTAAGGCTGGGTCACTGGTTTGCTCATTTGGACACATTGCACAATGTTTAAGAGAAATTACTCTTCTGTCTGAATAGTTTTGCTTGAGAGAAAAGTGTCAGGAAAGGTTTGTATAACGCCAGCCATGCAAGTTGATTGAAGATTTTTATTGTGAAGTGTCAACAGTATCCATCACTGCTATGTCTGAAGTGAGAGACTTAGTGAGGTTGAATAAAATAAGATTTACTAAATAGAGTTTCTAATGTACAGGCCTCCCACAGTGACAGGGTTTGAGCAGCAATCCGTCTCGTACCTCTGCTGCTGGGGTCTTTAGGTTCATACTGAAACACCAGTGTGAAGGCTGAGATGTATGTAACTTCAACATTAATCTTTCAGAGAAATACACAAATATGAAATTAGCAATGACTCAAGATAATAGATTGTCTTGCAGATGGAAAATGTAGAAGTGTGTTCAAAGGGGTTTGCTTTGACTTGACAAGGCGGAAGGTTTATAACTTTATATTTGTGTATGTGCCCTATACATGAGGCAGCAGGCCTTATGTGAAAAGTCGAGCCATTCTTCAGGGTTGCACTGCCTGTGGACATATCTGTGACAGACACAATGAGCCACGAGAGACTGAGCTCCATATCTTGGTCCACATGTCACAGACACGCCCTGCCTTCAGCCTGTCCTCACTTCAAACTGAGTTCACACTAAAGTCAGCTCTGATCTCTCTGCAGAGTAGGACACCTGGGATCAAATGTTTGGACTCTACTAATGAGGACTGTGGCAGTGCTCGGTGGGGGGATCGGGGGGCTAGCTGCATCCCACTACCTCTGTAAAAGTGCACAGGCGGCAAAGGTAACACAATGTCTTTGTCTCTTCTGATATCCCACTCTCTGCTGTGTTTGACCTGCACTTCTGAGCTAAAGCTCATTAAAGCTTGAGCCTCTGGACCTGGGAATAATTGGATTTATTCCTAATGGTTTTCTATTTCTCATTTGATGAGTTATTGTCTTCTCTCTATCAGTTTACAGTTCACATTTATAATCTTTTCAGTGTTGTGTATTGTAGGTGATTGTGTTGGAGGGCAGCAGTCGTTTCGGCGGTTGGCTGTGGTCCAGTAGGAGGTCAGACGGAGCCGTGTTCGAACATGGTCCGAGAGGATTTCGACCTGTGGGGGCGGTGGGTTGGAACACGCTCAATCTGGTGAGCAGAGCATTTCCACAAACAACTTCTGATTACTTTGCTGATCTGGTACAGTAGGAGCTGCAGTGTCATGCTGTGACGTTTGGCTGTGGTTGACTTCTCGTGTTCTGTCGACTCTGTTCTTCCTGTGCCTGTGCAGGTGGAGGAGCTGGGTCTTGTGGAAGAGATTCTTCCAGTGAGCTACAGTCATGTAGCCTCTCAGAACAGATATGTCTTTGTGAAAGGACAGCTATGCAAGATGCCCTCAGGCCTAAGGTAAGGCATCAAAATGATCTAATTAAAAATTATAAAATTATGATTATTAGTGAACTTACTTACAGAGGTATGAGTAAGGACTCACCTTCATTAAACTGTGAAGCAATGGAACACATAATTATATATACTAGAAACCAAAAACTAGAATCATTATTTGTAAAGAAAGGTTAAGCCTTTACTAATATTGGTCACCAATAAAAACAAATGTTAATATGCCTTATTTTTCATCTCAACATGCAGTTCCAACTTTTTTGGATTTGCAATAATATTTAAAAAAGATAACTGCAATATAATGATAACCTCTTGCTTTTTTCTCTGACTTGTCTCTCTGCTGTGTCTTCTGTGAAGCGGCCTATTGTGGACCTCCCTCCGTTCTCAAAACCCCTCCTCCTTGATTTTATTAAGGAGATATTTGTGCCCAAAGCCCATAAAGAGGATGAAAACCTCCATTCATTTGCCTCTAGAAGGTTTGGAACAGAGGTATGGACCCAAACTTCCTCTGCACAAACTCTATACAGAAAGGGCCACCGTGCTCTTGTTGGTGCACTTAGATTGTGCTGTCAATCCTATTTTTTTTGTCTGCACATGTGTGTCTGTGTTGTGTTTATGTGCAGCTCGCAAATGTAGCGGTGGACAGCTTGTGTCGAGGAGTCTTTGCTGGCGACTGTAGAAAGCTGAGTGTGCGTTCGTGTTTTCCTGATCTGTACAACGCTGAGCAGCGTATGAGATCAGTTGTACTGGGCTTACTGTTGAGCTCAGGTCAGCCTTATCCACTCAATACTAGCTGCACTGCTATGCTCCTGAAGAGTCCCCTGCAGAATTGTACTGAAGGCTCTGCTGCTGTGTAAATGCTGCAGGTCCAAAGCCTGAGGTGACACCTGGCCCCCTGGCTCAGAGAGCAAAGAAGGAGCACTGGTCACAGTGGTCGCTGCGCAGGGGGGTGGAATCTCTCCCAGAACGCATTGTACAGAGTCTTCAACAGAACGAGAGGGTGCAGCTGCACACAGATGCTTGTGTTAAACAAATTCTTCCCACAGCCTCTGGATGGACAGTGAGTAAGACTGGAATTAAACTATTATCGCTGTACAGCACACATGCACACCCGGCTCATTTGTTCTTTTCTTTTTGGATGTAGATCCATTTGGAGGATGGAGTCATAATAGCTGACCACATCATTTCAGCACTTCCTGCAAAAGGCAAGCACTTGTAAATGTGACAATAAAGTTGTAGTATATGGACAGTATTAAAATATCAGACATGTTGTGCTTTGCCCTTAGCACTGTCTTCGGCCTTACCTTCCTCCTGTCAGCCCCTGATAAGGTTGCTGAAGGACATCCCCACTGTCAGCGTGGCTGTGGTCAGCCTGGAGTATGAAGGTTTTATCCTGCCTGTTGTGGTACAAACTAAAACCACTCACTTGTTAACTGGTTGCATTGGGTGATCACAGGTTTACATCTGAAAACCATTAGCAACAGCTATGTATTACTTTGACACCACTATTCACCTATGTGCCACTTTTGGAATTATGACTAGATCATTATTCAGACTGTTGACGTTTACGCAAGTCTATTCATGTTTTTGCACCAAATATGATAAACCAGAGTCTTAACAGTAGGTTTTGTGGATGGTTGGAATTGCAAAATAACACACTTGTGTAAGTGAAATAACTGAATAAAACTGAATAAATCTGACTTGTAATGCATAAGAGATTGTGTATAATCATACTCTTACCTGGCACATTTTTCATATCCTTTAGCAAGTTTCTCCCTTCTTTTATGGTTAAAGTTTGTTTGTGTTTTAGGGTTTTGGTCACCTGCTTCCCTCCTCAGAGGATAAGGGATTACTCGGGGTTGTGTACGATTCTGTTTTTTTCCCTCAACACAACAGACCTGCTGGACAGACTACTAGACTGACGGTAAAGCAGAGCCCATTCTCTTACGCACAAGTTTAACCTTTCTCCTAATTTCTAGTTGAACCACACAAGGACAGGCCTGTTAATTTACAGTACCTCTATCTTCAAGTATGTTCCAAGTACATTAATCTTATGGTGCTTATGCATTGCCTCTCACATTTGTCAGCAATTGCCTGATTTCAGGCAATGGTTAGTAAACCATAAAAAAAATTTACCCTGGAAACGAATGACAAAGAACGGGCCAAATTATACACTACTGCTGTGTTTTTCCAGCTACTGAGTCTTTTCTGTTGTAGGTGATGATGGGTGGGGCGTGGTTCCAGGAAGTTTTTGGTGATCCAGACAAAGTCAGCAAAGACCATCTTTTAACTAGAGCCACTAAAGCAGTGCGCCATCACTTGGGAATAATCCAAGCACCCATTTGGACGCATGTGGCCGTGCAGACGGTAAGGGCAGCACTGGTCAGGTATCCATACCCGTCTTGCATAGTATGGACCATTGGACCAATATGGACTCACTTTTTCACACTTTTGGATTCACTAACATTAATATTTTTAGACAAATGGTGTTAAATTATTTAGCATTAGTATCAAATGCAAAGTAATTAAAAAGTAATAAAAACTAATTCAGTAAACTTTAACTGTCCTAAAACAGGTTCATGAGTTGCCATCATTGTTCAAGTGTCTTACCACTGAAATATATACATATTATAAAGAGCCACCATGTGCAAAGAGAACATTGACATCATCACACTGTTTTGTCACCTTTTGTTGATCATTTAAAAAGCCGACCTAGTTTTTGGCCAGCTTTAAATACTGTAAATACTGTCACAATAGTGCACTTTGAGTTATCTAATTCTGATCCTTGATTGAGATCCACGTCAAGGCTCTCTAATCTATCCTACATACAAAAAGCTAAAATCCATTCGGACTGGCCTTACTCACAAGTTTCCTAATACCTGCTGTTTGTTCTTTTCAACAGGACTGCATACCCCAGTATTATATGGGACACTTCAAGAGAGTGGGTAGGTTTCGACTTGCTACTACTCTTACTTTTGTATTCTACTTGTTTAAAATATTGACTTTGTCATTTTTCCCAGACTTTATGCGTGGTTTCATTAATCGGAAGAATCTGCCACTCTCCCTTGTTGGTTCCTCTTATGATGGCGTATCCGTTAATGATGTCATATTTAGTGGAAAGACAGCTGTGAACAAGTTTTTTGGAGCTGAAATCTAATAAAATCACATGGGGTTCTTGTAATGGGTCCTTCTTTTTTATTGACTGCCTTTATCAATAATAGTACTTTGTTCAAACTCATTCACTGATCTAATTGTGACTTGTGTTATTTTTGGGGGGGGTAATAAACATTTTAACATTCAATGCTGTATTTTTCTGTAAAATGATAAGAGCCATGTAGTTTAATGAAGAAAACTGACTAATATACAAGTGTTGAGTGCACAGAGTGGTTAGCACTCCTGCCTTACAGCAAGAAGGTCGTGAGTTCAAAACCCGGCCGACTCCGGTCTTTCTGTGAGGAGTCTGCATGTCCTCCATGTGTTACGGTGGGTTCTCTCCGGGTACTCCGGCTTCCTCCCACCGTCCAAAGACATGCATGTACAGGTTAATTGGCTACTCTAAAGTGTCCCTAGTGAATGAATGTGAGAGTGAATGGTTGTATGTCTCTGTCTGTCTCTACATGTCAGCCCTGTGACTAACTGGCCACTGTTCAGGGTGTACCCCGCCTCAGGCCCAAAGCAGCTGGGATAGGCTCCAGTCACCCGCGACCCCTAACGGGACAAAGCGGTAGAAAATGAATGAATGAATGAGTGCACAGATCCATGTAATTGCTCGAATATGTTAGAGAAGCCACTCTTCAACACACCCCTTGTCAGCTTTATCCTTAAAGGCTAAAGCGACAGTTGCCTCTTTCTCATGTAGCATATCTGATAAAAATCATTCATTGTCAACTACTGTTCCAATCTTGCCCCACCCATTTTATCAAGAATGCATGGGTGATGGTACCAGATTGGCTCGGGTGGTCAGATCAGCGTATTAGCATGTCGCAATTTTTATTAGGAAAATCTTAACAGAAAAAGTATTTTCTGGTTTGCAAAATAAAAAGGACAGAATTGCTAAATTTGATAAAAAATAAAAATTAAATTACAAAAGTTTAGAACAATATGCACCAAAAACACCAAAAGTAAAAAGAATACATGCTTCAAAATTATGAATAACATCTATCCGTCCTAAGAATTACTTAAACTAAGCTCTAACATTCAAGAAAATAACACATTTTTGATAATATTCAAACAAATGACGTTTTTCTTTTTTTAAACATGTCAAAGTTATATTTTTGGTTAGATTTTTTAACATTGGTTAAATGACAGATTTTCCTTTTCAAGAAATGACATAACGTACTCATCAGAGAAAAAAAAGAGAGCTCAAGATGACCTGGATGACGGAGAATCTTCACAGACTGACCACTGTACCTGGGGAAAAAGACCAGCACTATACTATTTTTAATAGTGTTTTCAAACCCAAGCCTCAAAGGGCTTAAAAGACCGCACTAGACATCATCCCCTGTGCTTAGACCCTCCATTAGGGTGAGGAAAAACTCCCCAAAAAAAAGAGAAACCTTGGGGAGAACCACAGAAGGGGGGGATCCACTCCCAGGACAGACAGGCCGTGCAGTAATGTGTACAGGACAGTTGAAAAAATACTTAATTACCCAAACATATTCACACTAAATATTTATATTGACCCAGTGTCCACTCTGTGTGTGTGTAAAGTAGATGGGACCTCAGCCAACATCAAGGTAGATGACAGATGGGCTGGGGGTCCTCACACTGGAGCAGAGTCTGGGGGTGGGTGTAGGGGTGGGGGGTACACATCATCTAGCAGATCAGAGGTTTGGGTCCACCCTAAGAGTACCCACTCTTAGAAAGGAAAAAAAAGTGCTAAATACTAATGCAAAAATAGGCAGATGTAATATTAATATGAGTGGTTCAGTGTGACCCTACAGCTACAACCAGTGTAAAACTATACCTATGATCAATCACGTTTGGTGAAATGTGTTTGCTTTTGAAAACCTCAAGAGTCAGCTCACGCACATCCACCGGGAGCCCATAACAAACAGACAGTTCGTTACAGGCCAGACCACAGCAGGGGAATAGAGAGGGGATAAACTCAACAGTGTTTTATGGGTTATGGTTTTAAAGAAGACTAGGTGTTTGGTTTTAGGCTTTGTAAATTGTGTTAGGTAAATATGGTTGATGGTTTGGATTATTTTGTCTGGAGGGTATTAACATGGTTCTAGTAAAAACTTATGTTAATCTATGTACCTGTGGGGTTTGATTTGGTTTTACCCAGTTATTTGGGATGTATTTAAGGCGTCTCAAATCATTACTGGTCGTCCCTGCTCCATTGCACTTTTGCACCTAGCACGTTTGTATATTTATTGAAAAAGAAAGGAAAATAAAAAGAAACAGTGGAAAATATGCCTATCATTGCTCGTGGTATCTCACTGACATCCAGCCGCTAACAAGGCCCCAGCATAACAGAGCTCTCTAAGAAATGGCTCTGTAGTCAGCAGACATCTTTATTTGAGAAAGTTGAAGGAGGCCAGCGTCCTGAGAGCGAAGGGTACGAGCTGGAGTATACCAGGTGATAAGGTCAGATAGGTAAGATGGAAAACTTTGCTCTAAACTCAGCTTTAACATGAATAGGAAGCCAGTGTAATGAAGCCAGGACTGGAGTAATGTGATCAAACTTTGTGGTCATGGTTAAAAGTCTGGTGGCTGTATTTTGGAACATAGTCTGTGAGAACTTTTCCTCAACAGTCCAGAGAATAACGCAGCCTGGATGTGACAAATGCATGAATGAGAATTTCAGCATCAGGTAAAGAGAGGCAGGAGCGAATTTTGAGATAAAAAAAAAAAGACACAAGGTTAAAATGTTACATTTAGCATTCTTTATAAATGAACAGTTATAACTCTTACTGATTTCAATTTTGGTGCATTTGAATAAATAAAGTTAAATAAGTTTATTTAGGTTTACACTTGATGTTTAGGTTAATATTTAGTATTAAGTTATTATATTTAATATTAAGTAAGGTGGATTCTTTATGTGGACAAAAATCTGAATGCCAAATTAGTAAAAACATGAATTTAGCAATTGATAATCTGTTTGAATATGTTATGATATGGAAAAAAATGCAAAAACAAAATGGTTTATTGTATTTATAGAGGACTTGGTGCTCTATTTTTTTATAGACAGTATAGAAACAAATCTATACTGAACAAAATCCTAAAGATATTTTCATATGTGGGGATTTTAAAAGTAAAGTAAATAAAGCACAAACTAAGACTATACATAATATCAACAAAGCTCTAAGAGATTTGTTGATATTATGTATAGTCTTTCCGGATAAACGACAATCACAAGGATGATGGTGTTTCGTAAGAAAGCAATGTGGCCAGAGCATGCCAAAACTTGGAGGCTGTGTGATGCAAACTGCCCAGTTACTGCAGTGATTCTGGCTCATGAAGGACAAAGAGTAAAAGTAAAAGAAAAGACAATGTAAAAAGGTATTATTAAAGATTATTATAGAAGGAAATAATACAATATCCGGAAAATATTTATTTCCCTAAATAGATTATTTAAAAAGGCAATTTGGGAGACATTATCTATTTGAAGACTTTTCAAAAAGCTTGTGAACCAAAAAACATGCAAAAATATGTATGATTTATATAAAGAATTTGTTTGTAAAAACTAAGTTAAAATTTATCAAACTTACTGATTATACCACTTTTAAGAGAATTTTACCTTACAGATTAAATTAAAAGCAAACGATGGAGACTGTATATGATTTGAAAATAATAGACAGGTTTAATCTTTGCAAAAAGAAACAAAACAGACCCGGTAACAATGGTACGTGGAAGGTTTTGCTTAAAGGTGTAAACAATACATGAAGCTTTATAGGTTTACATTATGCCAGCTCCAGGGTCGTGGATGGACGTGTATTGAGCTGACGTGTCAGTCATAGATGTGTCACTAAGTGTACAGGACAGAGTGTCCCTGTACAATGATTATATCTAGTGCAAAGTAATGTCTTTGTATTGTTTAGGAAATAAATAGAAGATATAGCTGAAGACATTAAGTCATACTTGTATGTGGATAAGCTTATGAACTGGAGCAAGAGTGAGAACATAATATATAATATTAATGGAGATGTACAATTCCCATAACAACCACTTACTGTTACAGTTAAAGACCTACCACTAAATGGTAACTAAGGTTACAACAGAGCTAAATGAAATGATGGAAGTGTTCAACACTAATAAGTTCTCATTTAAAAATAACTTACAAGAATGTGGAGATTATAGAAAAGATGAATACACAGAGATACTAATTGATGAACTAACAAATACAAAGATTTAATGAAAACAGCAAAAACAGTTGTTCTATTTTATAGGACCACCATTGTTTTTTAGTTTATTGAGCCATGGTTATCCCATGTCTCAACAGGGGGAGAAGAGGATTTAAACCAAACTGTATTAATGTTATGAGGCCTGGTTAACATAATGCTGTAACAACAGTGTTTAATACTGTTAAAAGATTAGTTGAAAAGAAATAATAAACGAAATAATAGTAACGTGACCTTTCTGGAAAAGCACTATTTAGTCTTATTAAATTAAAACTTTCAGATTAAAGTAGATTTCTATCAGACCATCTCTGTGGAAACAGGTTATGCATCTGCTGGTCCATTTACTGATAATTTTATGGTTTTGATATGATAAGGAACTTGGAGGTACCTTTCTGACTTTATAATGTTTCATGTGATGATGATTTTATTTGTTTGTTCTTTATTTGGATGGAAGCCAACTACAACAAGTACCAGTTCTGAAAAGAAGCTTTGACAATTAATATAGCCACCAGTAAGAGCTATTATTAACATAGTTCTTTGAACTAATATTAAATCATCTTGGTTTACGCCTATGAAGGGTAATACACCTGCGAGCTGGACTAGTGACGTGAGTCACTTAACTTCCTGTGACATCACTCTGAACTTGACAAACTGAGAGATCAGGTACATTTGCAGTGCAGGGCGGACGTCTAGAGGTTTTCCGAAGGTAAGACCATTAGACCAGCGTTGCCAGCTGACTGGACACATGCGTACCTCATTTAATTGATCCTCCTGTTATATGTGTTCACATACAATGTGACGGAGAACACCGTGAGCATAAAATCACACCTTAGGCGCAAGAGAGCAGCTCCCTCAGGTTAATTTGATTGCCACATATACATCGATGACATTGGTGCCCCTCGAGGTGTCCTTAATGCTAGAAATTAGACAGCTGCAGGATTTGTAACTATTCTCGTTTGAGACAATTTATACAAATGTGGACTGGATTAGCTATATTTATTACAACCAACCAGGCCTTTTAAAAATGTACTTCACAGTAGAGGACTTAATCTAGACCTGGTTTGACAAAATGTTTGATTGGGATGTTAAAATCTGTATTGATATACATATACTTGATGTCTCACTCCATGTTTTGTTTCTTTTCATTTTAGGGACAGAGATGGATAGGCAGGGTAAGGCCGGAGCTCTGAGTCTGAATGGGTTGACCAGTTCATCTCCGGTATTTCTGATCTTTTGTTGTTTTGGAGTGATTCTGTGATTCTGATTAATTGAATTTTGATGTTACCAGTAGATTCATTAGTTCTACATTCTTGTCTTTGTCCCTATAGTTGTTACACTGCTAAAATAGTAACCCTGTTATACTGTACATTAATGTATTTATTGTCTTTCATTTTATGGTCAATCCTCCTCAAAAGTGAATTGACACCGCCTACGGCAGAGGGGTGAGCAGGAGAGTTTTCCCCAGCGATAGGTCATTTATCTCATGGTCTACTTAGGCTAGGTCAGCTGCCCTGCTGGGTCATGCCATAATAAACAATTCACACATAAGTTAATATTTTGTTTTATGCTAATGTTTTATCAGCATAAAGAGGAGGAAGATGTCATAATAATTGTATATTATGCTTGCACTCCTTCTCGAGTTTATATGCTTATCCACAAACAAGTATGACATAATGTCTTTAGTAGATGACACTCATCAGCATCTATTTTAGTGTCAAGTATTGTACCATGATTATGAAATACCATTTTAATAAACACTTGGTTATTATTTATCTTGTTCATTTCAGTTTTTCTAATTACTTAGACAATATTTTTCTCAAACAATATTTAATCACAATCATTTTGTCATTTAGTTTACAAAAAAAAAATTTCATAGAATTAACAAAACCCAAATGAAATGTGGACTATATTCGTATCATAAACCTTTCTTTAACACATCCGTTCAGTGCAGTCGTCAAACTGACATTTCCAACAAAGCTTTCATTGCAACATTAAAAGATTTATTTAATGTAAAGGGTCTCCAAATGACAGTGGAGACAAAATTCCAGCTTCTTTAAAAAAAAAAAAAAAAAAACTTTTGTAGCTCAAGAGAGTGAGTAAAGAAAAGGGAGGGTGATAAGAAACCTTTATCTGGTGTTACTGGCGATTAACCCAAAAAACGGTTTGTGCTCTATCCAGGGTCTACAGTGTTTTTTATTACAAAGTGGTCATTTTCATTCTATCCCCAATAACTATGTATCAGTTATTCTTAGTGCTTTCATGCTGACATCTGTCCTAATTAGTGCTGGGCAAGTTAACGCATTATTGAATAAACACCAACAATTATTTTATCGCGTGTTAACGTCGGCCAATTAATATTGTGAAAGATGTCGGTCTGTAGAACATCCTTAGGATCGCAACGAATGACTGCACATACTGTATGAGCCGCCCTCATGACGCACCATCACAATGTTAACCTTTCCTGCTTCTGTCTCCTAACCGTGTTTGGGAGACACAGGAGAGATCCGACTTCTCCAGGACCAGAAGTTTTCTTCCCAGGATTAACTCCCGAAACTTCACGCTGGTCAGTGTGATGGTGGCATATAAGAACAAAGAGCCGTCTAGCTGCCTTTTGAGATGCTTTATTTTTCTGGCTGCTCAAGAATACACCACACATATCCAACTGCACTGGTCATCGTATTACTCTCGCACCACACACATCCGCTGCTCCGCGACTCGCACAGGGGAGACAGACTCTGTCATTCACACACACGCACTGAGCTGTCTTAAACTAAACACAATGAAGACACATCCCGCAACAACAAGAAGAATACACGAGTTATATAAAAAGGAGAGGACTACAATAGCGACGGCGTTACAACGTGCACCAACTGTTGCCTTGTCACCGGGACTACTGGACATCGCTAGGCATGCATTGTAACGCCGCCATTATTATCTCGCGGCGTTACAGTGCGTTATTGATGAACAGCGGGAACTGCGCTCACATGCTCTGACTGTAATGAAAACACAAAACAGACTGTAGGAGACGGGACATGGGTGCACTGTGGCGGAGCTCACGGGAGAGCAGGCACGTGCACGTAGGTCTGTAAAGGGAGGCCAGGTGGTTGAGAGTCAGGGATGGGTAGCCACAATTTTTGTTGACCGCAAAGCCAACAGCAAAGCAACGCAAAGCATACTGAACAGTTGAGATTATATATTTATCTGTTTATGCATTCTGGTTCATGTCCATCATCTATCTGCTGAGCTGTATTATTTAATCTGCAATAAACCTACTAAACACACATCAGATCTGAGATTATTTGTTAATTATAGTCTCTAAGCCTCTCTAAGCCTGTCACATTTTTTTTAAATTTTGGATCCAGTTTATGGATCTTTAAATTCTTCAAATCTTTAATCTACACGCTCCTGTGTCACATAAAAATGTATTACAATATCTACTCTGTAGTCTGTCTTTTCACTTTCTTTTTCCTTTTATTCTTCATCTGTCTTATTCTATCTGTTCACCTGTCTCTGTCTTTCTACTCTGTGGTCCACCTCTACTTCACCTGGCTGTCTCTTCACCAGCTCCATTTCCTCCAGAATTAGTTTCCACCACTAAATGCACTATGTTTGCATTGTTTTTCAACAACAAGGTTCAAGGCATTAAACATGCTTCAGGTCACAGGACCTACAACAACACTGCAGCCACCTAGGAAACACTTGGTTGGGTTAACACATTTTACACCCATTAATGACAGAACAATTGAAAAAACTGTCTCTAGCTTGAGTTTATCAACCTGCTGCCTCACAGTTTTAGCCACTAGCTTTCTACAATCAATACTAAGCAGTTTGTTACCACAACTCACTGATATAGTCAATAATTCCTCACAGTCTGGAACATTTCCAAGGGCCTTAAAAACTGCTGTCATCAAGCCTCTCCTAAAGAAGAGCAGTCTTGATGCTACAGTGCTCAACAACTATCAACCCATATCAAACCTGACATTTTTAGGGAAAGTCATCAAAAAAATTGTATATCAACAACTTTTTATTTCTTAACAACTGATTTAATCAGGCCCCATCACAGACTGAGACTGCACTTATCAAAGTCACAAATGACATCTGTCTAAACACTGACACATTAAGTCAATTACATAATTTTTATTTTATCACCTTAAAAATACTTCCAAAGTCAGCAGGATAATATCTCAACCAGACTTAGAGAAACTTATCCCTGTGTAGTGTCTCTCGTACCAGGAGGAACCAACACCTCTCAGAGGACCACAGAATTTACAACTCCGAACTTTTAAAGACTCTTCCTTTTTGTTTATCCAGGCCAAGGACAGATGAGGAGATTCAATTCACGTCTTCTTGCTAATCCTCTCCAGATGTTTATGTTGTGTTAAAGAGTTCACGCAAGAGTGAAATTATATTTACAGCTTTATTTTTCAGTACTTCAAAGGACAACGTAGGTGTTATCTGTTGGCCGACCAGACCCCGGCACCAGAATTGACATTTAAATATACGATTTGTGTATTGAGACACACCAGACCTGAGAAAGGAATGCCTTTGTTCGGGATTCTCAAAATGACTGAACAGTGCGCTCTGCTGGACAAGCAGAGAAACAACGCTGCATCGGAACCCCAGCCAAAGTGATTACTCTAAAATGTAACCGTGTATTAAAGATTGTTCGTAACTATGCAAACCTCACCATTTTCCCTTAACAGGATCCAACAGGACAAGAAACATAACGATGTTACTCTGTTTTACTTTGCATAAGTGTGTTGTACAATAAAAACTAATTATTAATTTGTTTTCAGAAAATGACAACGAATATATATGTGTTTGATATCTAAATGTTCGTAAGGACATTTCACGTACAGATATGATACAATGCAGAAGCAATACGCTTTTAAAATGTGTCTAAGTTTATTTTACTTGATGGAACGAGAAAGGTTTTATTCTCTTTTCCCAAACTTTCAGTAAACGCCCCTCTTCACCAAACGTGTGTAAACACACCCTTTTTCGTCTCTTACAAAAGAGTCGGCAAAGCGAAATCGCTCTCTCAAGTTCCCTCTCAAGCCTCTTAAGCTCTCTTGAAGCTTGCTCTTGAATCTTCTTGATGTTACACTCGCTTCTGTACTCTTCTCTTTTCGCGCTTTGCACACTCTTGTTCGCGTAATCTTGTCTACTTTTCTACTAAGTTTTGTATTTATCGCGTAACTTTTAAGCTTAAACCACGTAACACAGTCCTGTGTTAAGTGACTTTATTTTTGAAGACTCAACGCATTTGATTTTTGTTTGAAACTTTTCAACGGAACTACGTAATCCACTCGGACGGAAGTGAAAATTTTGTAGTTCTTTAAGTTAAAACGAGTCCGCTAAACAAACAGCCCTCGTTAATCAAGAAAAGACCAGTTTACGCCTCTTCAACGAACACTTTTTGTTAAAGACTTTAGTCTCGACTGCTGGCAGAGGCCCTTTTACTCAAAGACAATAACAGAACGCCTTTCTTTCCGGCACGGAGCTCTAAGGCCCGTGGGATCAGTGGACACGTGACAACCATCTCGTTGCTTGGGAACCGTCAGTTTAACCCGCGCGGGAAGTTCTAAAGCGGACCTTTGGATCTTGCCCTTCTCGGACGACTGGCACCGAACCACCAATCGACAGAGTGAGTTAACACGTGACACAGAAGTTGGCGGTGTAACCCTGTAATTTGTCTTTAAAAGGCCCAGCAGAACCTCTTCCCTTACACCATACAAAACCCGTCAATAGGCCCTTTTAGCTAAGCCATTTAACTCCCTTTTCTCTCCGTAAGAACTCCGAGTAATTAATAAAATTCAACAGAATTAAACTCATCTTGTTCCATCAAAGGTATAACCATTGTGCCATCGTCAATCAATGTTTTATGTTCATTATTCTCATCCTTTGTCAATAATCTTGTTTTATTTTATTTTATTATTCATATTTTAACCTGCATAATCTTTAATAAAACCCCATAAAGACATTTCTTGTTTCATTGTTTAATTAAGATTTGTGTCGAAACGAGTTAGGATTCATTCCTTCAGTATTGAGACTTATCAAACATAATCAGTTTCCTTAGAACTGCTAAAACTAAGGTGGTGCCCGAAAGAAATTAATATTTTCATAAACAAAATATTAATTATTAATTTTCATAATTCATATTAATATTAATTATTCACTAACGAGACCATATTCACTACACCTGCTTTTATCTCCAGCAGGTTAGATTACTGTAACTGCCTGCTCACTGGTCTCTCCAAACGAGGGTTAAGACAGCTTCATCTTATTCAGAATGTGGGTGCTCGGGTTCTAAAAACCAGGAAGTACAACCACATCAGTCCAGTTTTAAAATCTCTGCTCTGGCTTCCTGTTGCTCAGAGAGTAGACTTTAAAACAAGTCTCTTAATGGTCTAGCACCAGAATATATTTCTGAAATGCTAGTTGCTTATAAACCTTCTCGGACTCTGAGAACGTCTGGGACAGGCCTTCTGCTCGTGCCCAGAGTTAGAACTAAACAGGGTGAAGCAGTGTTTAAGTTTCATGCAGCAAAACCTGGAACAACCTCCCAGAAGATTTTTTAGAATGTGGTTAAAGTAGGGGCCAAAGCAACAGGACCAGAAGCTAAAACACTGGGCCTAGCTGGACATGCCAAAGGGGCTACGGAGGAGGAGAAGAGGTCATCAACCATGACAGGTTGTATTTAACAGAAACTTCTGTTAAATACAACCTAAACCACTGAAGCACATGTCCCGAAGCCCAAACTATTGGGCCAGACGTGTCAGGAGGACTGAGTGGTCCACGTTGTCATATTCTCCATTAAGATACAACATTACAGCACTGTCTTTTTCACATCAAGGGACAAGAGAATGTCGCTCTGTACTTCTGTACTGTACTGTTCAGTAGAGCAGACTCGGGGTTGTGTCGTCTCCTGAAGCCAGATTTAAATTTTTCAAAGATCTGATTGTTCTCCAGAAAAAAATGTAACAGAGAAAACTATCTTTTCCAAAACCTTGGATAGGAAAGGTAAATGGGACACAGGTATAAAATCTGAATTTCAAACACAATAGCAGAATTGTCACTGAATTAAGACAATAGTAGTTTTAATTCGAAAAACGTTTAAACAGCTGATGAGTTAAAAGCAGATAAAAATCTGTGTAAAAACGATAATAAATACGCACAAGAGGCTAAAGTGGTTGTAGCATGTACTGTTAATTTCTTTAATAAATGGAACCAGCCTCCAAAAGGAATCTCTAGTTCATTGTTTCTCATTAATAGCACCACACTGGTAAAGTCATAAATAACTTTTCTTTACCGTACTATTGTGGGTGTGTTTGCTACAGGATATAATAAGAATTAACAAATGTTGA
Source organism: Neodontobutis hainanensis (assembly GCA_024349245.1). Lineage (NCBI taxonomy): Eukaryota > Metazoa > Chordata > Actinopteri > Gobiiformes > Odontobutidae > Neodontobutis > Neodontobutis hainanensis. Next base: position 275,485 of record JALDNG010000096.1, read on the forward strand.
CCATAAGTATTCTAGTCTTAACTCATAAACATTATAAACTTTATTCTATTTCATTATAAATAAATCAGTCTGAAATATAGAAATGTTTTTGTGACAAATATATTTAATGATGACTATGCAGAAGCAGGAATAAAAGAATATTGCTTGGAAGAGTGAGGGCCTAAATTTAAGGAGAGGAGAACAGAGAGAATCTGGTTTATTCCTTACAGTGACATATGCCTCATTTTAAAAACTATGAGGTGGGTTCCAAATCAACCAGAACTGTGCTGCTTTTATAAAGTAACGTATGTATTTGATATTTATCTTTCATCCAAGACAGTAACCTCTGCAGGGAACGGATTAGACTCAAGTACAGAGCTCGTCCTCTGAATGTTGAGCATGTGTTTGGAGAACTTCTGAACTGGGCCTTCTCTGGGGTCTTCTCCTTGGTTGCCCTGTATGAAATGAAGAAGAACTCATTAACAAACCACCAGGGTTGTGTTTGTATGTGCAGGCTTCTCCCGCTCTATATGTCTTCATTTAATGTGAATCATGTTAATAAAGGCCTCAGGGCCCGTTACTTCTCATTAAAAGAGCAAGCTTCTGGATCATCCCTTCCAGCTCCCTATGGCTTGCCCACATCCACCATGCCATGCAGGCGGATTGTGCTTAGCTTAGGTGGGTCCGGCGTACCTACAGCAGTACCGGCGCCTGTCACTCTCCCAGGAGGGGCTTAAGAGGCGCTCCCGCGCCTCCAGTAACTCTAATGCGGCTGGTAAATGGCCCAGGTTTAACTCTGCAACTGCAAGTGAAACCTGGTGTTATGGTGTTATGTTGGTTGTTCTAAGGTGGGGCTCTTTAGTTTTAGGTTTAAGAACACTGTTGTAAATACTAGGCAACATGAATCTGAGGCCACCTACTCTGTTCAACGAAGGCTTTTCCATTTGAACATAAATGGCTTCCTTCACCCCTCTCTCAAACCATCTGGCCTCTCTGGACAAAACTCGGACATTGCTGTCCTCAAAGGAATGACCTTTCTCTTTGAGGTGGAGGTGGACTGCAGACTCAGGTCCTCCAGGATTGGCTCTTCTGTGCTGATACACCCTCTTGTGAAGCTGTTGTTTAGATATACCGACATAACTGTCACTGCACTCTTCACTGAACTGCATAAACTACATTACTCTGTTTGTGAGGGGGGTCTTGTCTTTAGGGTGGACCAGTTTGTGACACAGTGTGTTCCCTGGTTTAAAGGGGACTGGAATGTTGTGTAGATAATCCTTTAAGTTTTTCAGATAAACCAGACACATACAGGATAACTACACCCTTCCCTTTTGTCCCTGGTTCCTGTCTGTTTGGTGACCTCTTGGTTTTGTTGAAAGTCCATTTGGGGTATCCACAGATTTACAAATGTGTTGTTCTTCTTTCCGTTTACCTTCTGAGTTTGTGGGCACCTCTTGTGCTCTGTGCTGAAGAGTACTGATGACTCCCAGCTTGTGCTGCAGAGGTTGGCGAGAATCAAACAGCAAATATTGATCCGTGTGTGTTGGCTTCCTATAAACTTCTACTTGGAGAGTCCTGTCCTCACAAATAACCACTGTTATTTTTTTCTGTATAGTTATAGAACATTGTACCAACCTCTCCATATTCTGGAAAAGATAGGCTATAAAGGATTATACTTCACACTTACAAACTCCAACTCACCCACAGCTGTTTCTTGCCAGTGACCTTTTAATAGCCCCAACCACTGTCATAAATATTCTTCAAATAAAGAAAATGCTGGTGTTGGGTAGTCCAATTTAATCCAATTTAAGATCTGTATGTAAATCTGAGACCATCTATAATTACAGTTGTATAATTACAGTATCTTTATTTCTGTTTCTGTTTAACACAAACAATTACAAGATTAAGACAACATAGCCCAATCAATGACGCAATATGCAGGTGCCATTGTTTCAGAAGCATTGCAGACTTGAACATGCAATGCCCCGTATCTGTTTTGAGTGTTTGTGTCTCCAGGCCTGTCTTGCTGGTGAACAAATATCAATCGACTCCATAGAAGTGTTCTGCAGTTTTCCCAGTCACTGTTGTTTTAAATGTAAATTTTAGTGTGTGAAGTAATGTGTAGCTTAAAGGCATTAAATAAAATATGTACAGAATATTTACTATTTAACTTATAGGTTACACATTACTTCACACACTAAAATGTAAAGTAATTTGTAACTAACACACTAACCTGGTAAGTGTGGCCTCATACGATGCACACAAGTTGACACAGACAGGTTTGAATGGCTACTAAAGGTAACCAGTCTCACCTGTGATCTATTTGCTTGTAATCAGTGTGTGTGTGTATAAAAGGTCAGTACATTTCTGGGCTTCTGATTGGCACTGAAGGATTCTGTTTAAACCAAACCAAGGTCGGGTAGATAAAACAAAAATTTCAGCCACAATTGCCAGGAAATAACAAATAACTTCAGCTGAAATACAGGACTCTCTGAAAAAATAGTGGTGTGGCTATTTCAAGATAAGGAGGCACTTAAAGGAAAATGGGCTGCATGGTTGAGAAAGCCATTAGTATGCAAATCCAACAAAGCATCACACTGACAATATGCTAAAACAAGCACAGACACAAGCCTCAAAACTTCTGGGACAAGTCATTTTGAGAAAATCAAACTTTTTGGCCACAACCATAAACGTTACATTTGGAGAGGAGTCAACAAGGCCTATGATGAAAGGTATCCAATGCATGGGTAACTACAGAAATAAAATAAAATTTACAAGATTTAGATTAAGAAACATAAGAAAAATTAAAAACATCATAAAAGAAGAGTGCAGATAAAAAAAAAAAAAAAAAAACGCTTTAAGTTGTAATGTAAGCGGAATTAAAGAGGAAGGTTTGAACATTGTTAAGAGTTGAGGCTTGTTTTACTTCATCTGTTAGGCTGTCCCAGATTTTTGCACCATGAAAGTTTAGTTAGTTTAGTTTTAACTCTGAGCAGGAGGCCTGTCACAGATATTCTCAGAGCAGGGTATCTGCAGGTTTCTGAGATTTAGATTTTAGACCTTTTTAAATCCATCAAAAAATTATTTTAATTTAATTTTAATTTATTTGGAGCAGCGCTCTATGGTGCTGAGGTGGTCGGCACACAGGAACTAAACTGAGAAATGTCTGGTGTTTTCTGACAGGATTCCAGCTGCTTTGTGTGTTTTCGCACTGCATGTGGGTCTCCAAAGCTTTTATTCCCATTGTTCCGAGTATTAAACCTTCTTGCACAATATACAACGGCCCTCAAAAACACATTGCCACTAACTGTTCTTAACCACGGATTTAACACATGGATTTAAGACATGTTAATGCTAATTAAGGCCTTATTTTTACATTATGGAGGTTCATAAGCAACTAGCATGTCAGAAATATATTCTGGTGCAAAATCATTAAGAGACTTGTAAACAGCAGTGCTGTTTTAAAGAGAGACCAGTGAGCAGGCCGTTACAATAATCTAGTGTTGTTGTATGCCCTTTGGAGTGTAGCATGTTTAATGCCTTGAACCTTGTTAATAAACAATGCAAACTCATTGCAATTTTAAATTTCTCTTGCTTTTTGCAAAGTTTGATTAAAAAAACTTTCTTTGTATACCTCATAATGAATTAAGAGTTTTAATTGACGCCGCTTTTCTTTCGGCTTTTCGGCATTCCCTTTTCTGTGCCCTGACAGAAAGAACATTGCTCCACGAAGCCTTCTGCCTCTTCCTCATCACTTTAACCTTATCAGGAGCAATGGCGTCAATAACATTTAACCAATGGGATTTCCAGGTGATCTGGAAATCCCATTGGTGAATCCGGGGATGGGACAGAGATGGTGAGGTCCTCTGTCTGTTTGCCTGGTGCTTTTTCATAGATTCTTGTCTACTATTTTTCATGTAATAGGTTTTATTTACTCCATGTTTTCCAGTTACAGCAGAGTTGTCTGTCATTCACATTTAGCTCAGTCAGTGATTGGGATCCATTTTTTAGCTGGATGTCTGCTGATGCTACATATGCTCTTGTGATGCCAGCATTCTTTTTTCTTATCCAGTGCTGTTTTGGCTGGGCACCAAGTTTATGCCAGTGGCATCATTTTGTTAAAATCCCATTGCTTTGCTCAGTTTTGGGAACGCACTGTATCCTCCAAGTTTAAATTCAGTCTTGCCACATTGTGTGATCAGTTTTCAATTTAGATTTTAAATACACATCTCCAATTATCTTCCACTTCTTTCTATAGATTCTGAATAAAACTCTTCAGCAGGATATATATATATATATAGGATAGATATATATGGGTCAAAAGAAGTAATCAGCATTTTTTAAAAAAAAACTTAACTCACTTTCCGTCAAGCTAGCCTTTTTAATCACTGTGTATGAAAGCATGTATCCACAGCTGTTATGGGAATTGTACATCTCCATTAATATTGTATATTATGCTCTCACTCCTGCTCCAGTTCATATGCTTATCCACATACAAGTATGACTTAATGTCTTCAGCTATATCTCCTATTGGCACCAGGCTAATCCAAACAATACAAAGACATGACTTTGCACTACATCTAATCATTGTCCTGTACACTTAGTGACACATCTATGATTGACACATCAGCTCAATGCACGCGTCCATCCACGACCCTGGAGCTGGCATAATGTAACCTATAAAAGCTTCATGTATTGTTTACATATTGAAGCAAAACCTTCCATGTACCATTGTTACCGGGTGTCCGTTTTGATTCTCTTTGCAAAGATTAAACCTGTCTATTATTTTCAATTCATGTACCATCTCCATCGTCTGCTCATTTAATCTGTAAAGTAAAATTTAAAAAAAAAAAGTAAAATTTAAAAAAAAAAAAGAGAGAGCGAGAGAGGTCATAAGTTCAATCCCTGGCCGGTGAAATCTGACCTTTCTGTGATGAGTCCCTATGCCCTATGTTACCGTGGGTTCTCTCCAGGTACTCTGGCTTCCTCCCAGCGTCCAAACTCATGCATGTATAGGTCAATTGGCAACTCTAAAGTGTTCCATGTCAAGTGAATGGTTGTCACTGTCTATCTCTAATTGTCTACCCTGACCTAAACTCCACTGTCCAGGCAGGGAATTCTCAAGGAAGAAAATTTATTGAATGAACAAAAATCACCAATAGTATGCAATCATGAAGAACCGACTAAAAATCGATGACTAAAAATCTCCACAACAATATAATAGGTTTTATTTAAAAAAAAAGACAGCTTCCACTTAAAACAAAAATATTAAAATGCATCAATATCTGCCGAGATTGACTAGAGAAAACAAACACTATCGGAGTCCTAGCTTTTTTTTTTCTTTATGCTTCTTATAACTACTTCAATGTTTCGGTCCTTCCATGAGCTCTTCCTCAGTTTGATGGGACGACTTCCAACGTACTTCCCTGCATGAACAAAAGAAAAATATATATATCAATACAACAAAAGCTACAGGAATACTTTTACCCCAGTTCAAACTAAGTAAACTGGTAAGGTAAACTGCTGGTGATGTTGCACAGCAGTCATTACTCTAATACAGCAAAGCAATAAGATCTTATAAACTCTATTGTCATTGCAATATTAACAAGCACAAACTATTACAAGCATGAACTGAATGTAGTAAAATAGTATCCAATGTACTCTGTAATGTAATTCTTTCTCAATGTAAAAAAAATAATGACGTTAGTAACACCGGTAAACAGAATTGATTATAACTCAAAATATGTACTGTCCAAGGAATACTTGCAATACATGCATCTATATCAAGGAAATGTAACTTTTACCCTCAACAAAAGTTTTGCGTGTTGCTGAAATTATGAAATTATTTTATAGATTATAAAGATGACATCACCAGCTATCCCAGAAAAAAGAATATCTTACAAATTCACAAGGCTAGACCTTAGAGCATGGAACATAAGGAGACGGTATACAAGTTAAACACTGTGCTGCTCCAGCAAACAAAAAGACATCATCTGTTGTTAGATTTCTTTTATTATGGTGAACTTTCTTCACTTATTCTGATGTGACATTTTAACTTTTAATTGCCTCCGTCCTTCATGTTTGCATCGTTTTCTTTCAAAAGGTTATGTTTTACTTTTGTCAGCATTAGGTTTTACATAAAACTACAAACACTTTTTTTTCTTCATTTCCTTCATCTTCTTTTTGTACATGTCTGTGGAGCTTTACTCCATATCAGAAGCACAAAAAGTCACTTAACTTGCATGATCTTTGACTACTACATAGCGCCACAATGAAAAGCATTAACAATAATAGAGTGTACTGCAGAGGTCACACTAGACTTTCTCACTCTCCATCATTTTGACGGACCGAGTTGTAAATTTTCAGGCCTCGTCTATTATTACCGGTCATTTTAAATTTTTATACTTAATACTTATAACAGCTTTTTGTTTTACTCACATTTTAAGAAACTTCAATACGAGCATAGAGGACAGATTATGTGTTTTAAGAACAACCAGTGCTTTAAGTGGGCTGGTACGCACTGGGACTCAGTACCGCCACTTCCAAATATAGCTCATGAGCGTACCACCACTTCTCCGTGCGCCTAGATCGTGCCTTTTAGCGTACCGATACGCTCACTTGGACATCTGTTTTAATAGAGGTTTTAATCATTTGTCTGCGCTGCCGCTTTTTAGAGCGCCCTTCATAATGCACGCTTCCTTGTCCTACAGAGAGAAGATTCTACAATACCCATACACCCTTGAGTTTTACAGTTGAAAAGTGCATGCGCTTGTTTTTCCGCTGTCAGTGTCAACAACTCAACGACCTCAACTGCAGGTCAGACGGAAGCTAATGAAAGCAGTTCTTTCTAAGGGATATTTTTCAAAATCCTTTTGCACATTTTATTTATGTTCAGTAGCTCTTTCTAGCTCAAGCAAATCCACAAAATAATAAAAGGATTTTTTTTTTTTTAAAGTTGTCTGTTTGGTCCACTTAAAGCACTGCAGATAACGTTACACAAAAAGTGAAAGGATATTTTGCGATTGAACTCTAGAGCACACAATATAATTCTAATTATATTCTAATTTCTAATTCTAATTCTAACAAAAATGAACAGAACTTAATTCAATTGCTGTTTTCGTGCTCCCTCTGAAAAGTTTGTTACATGTGTTGGCTTTTCTACAGATGTTGCAGAACATTTTTGCTTCCCACCTCTACCACGTAAACTCCTGAAAACGATACTCCTCTTCTTCTCCTCCTTTTTGCTTAATTGTCCCGTAACAGCCGTCAGTGACTGCTCAGTGTTCTCCGTTTGTTTTCCTTCATGCTCTTTCATAATGTCCTCTTTTTACTTTTATTAACAATATCAGAACTATTTGGCGGTTTGAAAACTGCTGCCGTGACCTTTTGCAACTGAATGCAGCGTAAACAAAAGACAACACGATTTAAGATAATTGCTGATTGATATGTACATTCTCCAACTGATAAGGCGTAGGAATTACAATAGATCACCCTCAGAATAATCGATCAAAATGACGGATAGCATTCTGATTTTTCCATCCCTGCTATAAAAATAAAAAAAAATGTCAATGACGGTAAATATTTGGTTAATGCGACCTCTGGTGTACTGACCATTCATCTCTCTCATGGCTCTGACATAGTCATTTGGATCTTTGAAGCTGACAAACCCATAGCCTTTGGTCTTTCCTGTGCGTTTGTCTCTGACCACCTAAATTTAAAAACAAATCCAAGAAATATTAGAAGCATACTAGACAAACAGCAGTTCTTATCTCCACATATAAAAATACATACAACACAACAGTACTCACTCTTATTTTACTAAAAAGATTTTAGCCAGTCCTCAGCCAGTACTTTGAGGTGACAAAAGGAGTGACGATTTGGATAAAAAATACACAGAAACAAGAGGCAAACCTTTGCTTTGAGGAATGATGGATATCGACTGAAAGCTCTGGCAAGTATGTCATCGTTGACCTCATTGCCCAGGTCACCACAGAATATTCGGAAATCATCTGGAAAAGAGAACCAGAATACATTACTCAACTATACAACAACAAATGGTGTTTCTCTGCTTCCAATTACATTCCCTTTACAAATAAAACAAGAAAAAGACATTCCACACTCAGTAGTTCTCATCTGAATCAAGCATTTTCAGTGTAGTATGCAAATTCCTGTATTTCACACATACCCGGGTCCCACTCCAACAAACTGGTGTCTTCCCATGTGGTCCCTGCTGCAGTACGAATACATTTCTTAATTTTCTCTGCCTTTGTTTTCTTCTTGTCCTCAGCAGAACTTTCCAGCAGCTACAGCACACATACATAAGTCTTAGGCCCAATTATCAAACTTACCCCTTCCCCTTAGCTCTACCTCTTGGCCCTCCAAATGAAGGGGTAAAGGGTAGGGCTAAGATTATAGGCTACCCCTAAGAATTGGGACCCCACACCTGTAGGGGCATAGATGTATAATAACATTTGTATTATAAGATTTATAAAATATGTCATATAACATAAATCACAAACATATCATAATCTCATTTTATAAAAATAAATAATATTACAATAAGGTCTAATAATACATCTGTCATCACTATACAAGCGCAGTGGCTCAGTGGTAGAGTGGTGGTCCTTCAACTGGAAGGTTGGTGGTTCGATTCCCGATTTCCCCCCAGTTCATACTGTTGTTGTGTCCTTGGGGCAAGACACTTAACCCACCTTGCCCCCAGTGGTGTTCCATCTGTAACACTGGTGAACTGAAGCTTAATGTAAGATTAATGCGTCAGTTACATGAATAAATGTAAATGTACAACGCTCATTCATTCATTCTATTGCTTTCTCCCGTTAGGGGTTGCGGGTGACTGGAAACCTATCCCAGCAGCTTTGGCCCTGGGGCGGTACATCCTGGACAGTGGCCAGTTTGTCACTAGGGACACTTTAGATTTGCGAATTAACATATAAATGCATGTCTTTGAATGGTGGGAGGAAGCGAGAACCCATGGTAACACAGGAAAGACATGGAGACTCAAATGCCGGAGTTGGTCAAAGTTTGAACTCACAAATTTCTTGCGGTGAGGCAGGAGTGGAAACCACTCTACTCCAAATGAGTATTGGGGAAACCAATTGGTCTCTCTGAACACACTAAGTGCTAAGGGGTAGGGGTAAGTTAAAGGATTGTCTAATGCAAGATACAGTTGACTTACAAATGTACATATTCCTTAAACAATTTCGTATGCAAAAACAAATTTTTTTATTACACATTAAAAGGGGGAAACACATGTATTGTACATTTGCACCATACTTGGAGAGAGCTGTGATAAATAGAACTGATATTAACACTGCTCATGTGAAAATCCTAAAGCACAGTAATGGAAGCATACAGAATGTGTGGGGTCTTACAGTACCTCAGTGTGGAGGGGCTCGGTGTCAGGTCTGCTCGGCCCAATGACAGTGCTACTTTCTTCACACTCCTTCTTGGCCAGTAAACCAGCTGCCGCCACTGCAGCCTGTTGCTCTGCCACACGCCAGCTCCTCCTGCGAGCACACAATCCAACAACTGTGTGTTTATTTTGACAAGATAAAAGCTCTCCACATTGTTTTTATTTATTGCTTGTGGTGTAGTATTTTGGATGTTATGCATTTTATGTCTGTGTACTTATTTAGCTATTCATTATGCATGAGTTTATATCATGTGCCTTATGGTTTATACTTTTGTATGGTTTAAAATCAAGTATTGGAATTTATATCAATACATTTAGAAGCATTTTAACATGATTAGTTTAATACACACACTCACATTCAGGGAAGATCTGAAACATGGGTGCCTGGTACAAGGGGTTACTGGGGAACTAGGACAAAGGTCAAGGCTTCACATGAAGGAGGGGGTCCTCTGTCCCTCTGAGAAGTAGGTGTAAATTGTAAACCGTCATGTGAAAACTGTAAAAAAAATCCAAGTTCTTTTGACTTTTAGTAGAGCTGGGGATAATCTACTCGGATTGTTTGTTATTGTTATGATAAAGACTCGGCACTATGGCACTGAACTGGTTGTGTGTTAATGAGCTGTTGCATACAAGTGTTCTGAAGGCTGGGGTTTTAGTATCAGACACACAATTTGGCAAGCCAGAGCCAGGAGAGGATCTGAGAGAAAGTGGTTCTCTTTGACTACCTAGAAGAAGCATCACAGACACAGGGTTTAAAAAAATTATGGGTTAAGTAGACCTTTTATCATTTGCTAGATTGGGATAGCTGTCTTTGAGTGCAACAAGTAGGAAAAGACCGCTTTAAAAACTCACCTCAAAAGAACCTAGAGTAGCGTATAAGATAAATAATCAGCATGCGTGTGGTCTAAAACAGCAGGGACGAGACACACTGGTCCAGTTTAGAAAAAAGAAAAGTTATTTCTATCCACTGGATATATTACTCTAGTAAAAATTTAGCACGCAAAGGAAAAGTGCAAGGAAATAAAGGCTATTTCTATCCACTGGGCATAATCTAAATATTCCAAGGAAGAAATTTATATTTATAATGTAAAAGAGGAAAAAGTCTGATTCTTCCTTCGAAGAAGCTCTTTAGGGTATGGTTATGCTCTTGTCCTACAAGACACCACTGGTTTTGCACCCTCATATCTTCACTCCCTAATACAGACCTATGTTCCTGCCAGATTCCTGCACTCTGCAAAATAACAACTTCAGGCGGTACCATCCCAAAAAAAGGGAAAAAAAAGAAATAAAAATCACTGGAGCTGTCCTACATTGGTGGAATGATCTATCTGTTGCTACAAGATCAGCAGATTTTGTAGCCATCTTTAAAAACGCCTGAAAACACATCCCTTCCGTCAATAACTAACTGACAAACACTAAATTCAACTTACTTTCAATCGCTTCCTTTTCTTTAAATTAAAAAATTATAAAATAAATGCTTCCTATCCTTAGCTTTGTATACTGTGCAGGGTCTTAACAGACTAGTTTTTGCTGCACTTATGCTTCCATTGTTTTCCTCGTTTGTAAGTGGTTTTGATTTAAAGCGGCTGCTAAATAACTAAATGTAAATACATTTTTTTCTCTTTTGGCGGTGTTGCAGAAGGAAGGACAGATTCTTCAGTTTTTTTTGCATTAGAATTACCTTTTCATCAGATGTTCTTTGCATCAATCAGAACAACTCTCAAATATGTAAGTGCCTCTGCCCCCTTAGACGGATTCTGGAGACCCCTTATGAGGACAACCAAGGAGATGCACACAGACAAAAATTTTTTTCCAAAAAGCAACTAATGTCCTATTCGATATACTATTATACTATGATTATAATGTATAACATTGGTTATAATACTGCGTTATACGAGTGTGGGGAATCTTGCTTTAGTTTTTTGTTTTCGTTCCCTTTAATAGAACATGTGACAAACGTGTGCTACAGCTGGACCTTAGAAAAAAAGGTAAGTACAATTCGGGCTTGTCTCTGGGCTCTGATGTCAGGCCTCCGTGGTGCCACAGTTGCAGGGGGAGCAGAGTACACGGTGGGAGCAGCCTGAATGACTGATGGTGTCGGTTTGACTGAAGAAGGAGCTCCTTGTGTGGTGTTGGGGTCTGGCATTGGAGTCATAATGTCACCAACCTGAGAAGGGTAAACCAAAAACATTTTATTACACACACACACACAAAAAAGAATTATATATCCTTTAATCCAGTGTTTAAAACAGTGTCTGGACCCTCAATACAATATGAAGGGAGGGGCGGGCTGGTGCATTTACCTGAGGCGAGACACTGATGTGCTGGACAGGCAGAGCCAACCCCTGAGTCTGTCCCTGCAGGGGGCCATCATGGGCGGAGGTGGAGGGGACGAGGCAGAGGAGGGGCCATTGGGGGACGCATCATCTGCAGCCTCTGGCCTACAACAGAGAGTACGTATGCTCACAGCTTCTTTATACACCAGCCTCTGCTCTGACTAATATCGCATTCAAGAGTGTGGGTTTTAACAGCATTAAGTCGACTGATACTAAAGCTAATAAATGTGGTTAATTTCCTCAGTAATCATTGTTTTATTCATAAATAACGGTCTTCTCCCGGTGGGACATCCTGGAAAACCTCCCTAGGGAGGAGTCCAGGAGGGATCCAAAACTGATGCCCGAGCCATCTAAGCTGGCTCCTCTCGATGTGCAGGAGCACCGGCTCTACTTTGATCTCCTCCCAAGTGACCGAGCTCCTCACCCTATCTCTAAGGAAGCGCCTAGCCACACTGCGGAATAAGCTCATTTCAGCCGCCTGTATCCGGTATCTTGTTCTTTCGGTCATGACCCAGAGCTCATTACCAAAGGTGAGAGTAGGAACGTAGATCATACGGTAAATTGAGAGTTTCACCTTGCAGCTCAGCTCCTTATTCACCACAACAGACTGGTACATCGACTACATCACTGCAGAAGCAGCACTGATCCATCTGTCAATCTCACGCTCCCTCCTTACCTCACTCGTGAACAGGACCCCAAGATATTTGAACTCCTCCACTTGAGGCAAGAGCTCTCCACCAACCTGAAGGGGACAAGCCACACTTTTCCGACTGAGAACCATGGTCTCAGACTTAGAGGTGCTGATCCTCATCCCAGCCACTTCACACTTGGCTGCATACCATCCCAGTGCACACTGAAGGTCCTGGCTTGATGGAGCCAACAGAACATGATCATCATCATCTGTGAAATGCAGAGACGAGATTCTGTGGTCCCCAAACCAAAATCTCTCCGGCCCCTGGCTGCGCCTAGAAATACTGTCCATAAAGATAATGAACAGGACCGGTGACAAAGAGCAGCCCTGCCGGAGTCCAAATGCACTGGGAACAGGTCTGACTTACTGCCGGCAATTCGAAACAAGCTCCTGCTCTGGTCGTACTTAGTAAAGGGCCCCGGATCTCATACTCCCAGAGCACCCCCCACAGGCCGCAACGAGGGACACAGTCGAATGCTTTCTCCAGATTTGCAAAGCACATGTGTACTGGTTGGGCAAGAGTTAGGGTTAGGACACAGAAGTGTCCTGTATTAGAACACTTTACAGGACAGAACCAACCTCACCCCGGACCATATTTGTAGTTCACTGGAGACATGTTTGAACATAACTTATTTCAAGTTTAGAGTCTGAAGGTTCTCAGTCATCCAGGACATCTTGGAAAAAAGTTTAAGTAAAAGCATCTGGACTCAGTTTTCAAGGTGAAGATGTTTCGCTTTTCAAAGAGATTTTATCAATTCTGAGATCAACTGGTAAGAGACCTGAGCTTATATCTCTAGGTGGAGAAAGCAAACCTGATGGACCAGGCTGTGATGTTCTCACAGTCGTTGGCCATGAAAGGGAAATGTGACTCCTGATGTGGGAGTCGTTAAGGCTCAGGAGAGTCGTTAGTGCCACTGCTAAATTCATGTGCAGTCGTTAGTGTCAATGTTCTATTCAGGTGCTGTGTTTGTTGTTCTAGAGTGAGGGTCTACTGTTTTAAGTTTCAGAACACTGTTTATAAATACTAGACAACATGAATCTGTTCAGTGAGGATCAATCTTCTGTGCTGATACACCCTCTTGTGAAGCTGTTGTTTAGTTTCACCGACATAACTGTCACTGCACTCTTCACTACAAACACAACATTCCAATCCACTTGAAACCAGGGAACAAGCTGCTTCAAAAACTGGTCCATCCTAAAGACAAGAACCCCTCACACCAACAGAGTAATGTAGTTTATGCAGTTCAGTGAAGAGTGCAGTGCCAGTTCCGTCGGTGACATATAACAACAGCCTGGAGGACCTGAGTCTGCAGTCCACCTCCACCAAAGGAAAGGACATTCCTTTGGAGGACAGCAATGTCCGAATTTTGTCCAGAGAGGCCAGATAGTTTGAGAGAGGGTGAAGGAAGCCATTTTTCTTAAAATGGAAAAACCTCCTCTGAACAGGAGGTGGCCTCAGATTTTTGCTGCCTAGTATTTACAATATTGTTTCAAACATATATCTAACAGTTTCACTCTAGAACAACTACACTTGACTGGAACAGTGACATGATGACTCACTTGAGCCTTAAACGACTCTCACATTAGGAGTCAGACTGCACTTCATAGCTTAAGACTATGAGACCAGAACCTAGTCCAATCGGGTTTGGTTTCAGGTCAAACCCCTCCCTCTAGGGACTTCTGCTTACGTCATGCCCGAGAGCTGTTGGTAGACATCTCAGCTCCGACGGATCCATTACAAATAGCTGCTGAAAGAGTATATTGATGAATGAATACAAGACTACGTGAAAGAGAAAGCCTAGCAGACATGCTGATCCAAAACTCGAGCAAGAAAGAAGTAGGAAAAGGGAGCAAAACAGATGAGGGAAGACCAGGTCCTAAACAGCTAACAATAGCTGAAGCTACTCCACTGAAAACCAGCGGGGATGCTAACAACATGGCTAGCACGGGGGCTAACAATGTGCTAGCAGAATTACGAAAACTCCGACAAGAAAACAGACTCATTTCGAGATTTAAAATCCTCTTTCACCAGAATGGAGACCAAGTTGACTGAGATAGCCACGAACAGAGTAAGTGCCTCAGAAGACAATCATGTTAAACACGGGAGGGTGCTAAGATATTGTTGCGAAGGGATGCGGATCTCATGAGTAAATGTGACGATATGGAGATAGACTGCGCGCAACAATATTCGTTTATAAGGGGACCCTGGAGGATTAAGAGAAAGGTGACATGGTTGACTTTGTGATACACTTTCTGAGGAGCTCGGTGAAACTACCAGAGGGTCTTGAACTTAAAGTGGAAAGAGCACACCAAGCCCTTGGGCCAAACCCCGAGCAGCGGCTCCGCCACGGTCTATAATTGTCCGCTTTTGGACTTTCAGGTGAAGCAGACAGTGTTGCAACCAGCATGGAGACAACGCAATATTCAGTTTTAAGGCCATACGATCTTTTTTGACCAGGATTATTCGAAGTGCAGAGGAAAAGGAAAAAGGTTCCGGAGGCGATAAAAAGATCAAAGAGAAAAACATCAAAGCCCAGGCACTGTACCCTGCCCAGCTGAGGATTTCACTGGAATCAGGTACCCGTTTTTGCAACATTGCTGGAAGCACAACCTATACTGAAAGATTTGGGGATGGATATAGCTTTGGAGGACAGAGATGAACTCGAGATTGAGATAGCACGCAAAGCCTGGACAACGCAGCCCAACGGGAGGAAAAGAACCGCATCACCTGAAAACATCAGATATAAGGGAGTTTATTTGTGGAACGGAGGAATTTGAATAAAGCCGGACAGGATGTGAGTAAATTAAGCAATTTCGGCTTATTATCTCGGCTAAATGCAACCACAAGTTTGCCTGGAAGATCGTCTCCACTGCACAATGTGCATTTTACCCGGAGAGCAAGCATTCTCTGCCCAAAGGACACTGGGAGTGGGAAGCCCTTTATTTGTTCTTCAGTTGTTCTTATTTCAAGGGCTAAATACTATATAATATAAATATGATAATGAACACCAAAAGCTACGGAGGGAATGGGTGGGGCAGGTTTTTAGTTCAGCATGTAGATAGGGAAGAAAGCAAGAGGTATGCCCTATTAGTGCATAAAGCTCTGGGCCTCTATGTTGAGAAAGCATTTACAGACAAAGCAGGCCGATACATTTTGATTGTTGGAACAATAGGAGGGATAAAAATATCCATTTTAAATTTGTATGCCCGAAACAAAGACAACATTGCTTTTTTTAAAGATATTTCAGTTGTCCTCACCTCACTAGTGGAGGGGATGCTGAAGCAGCAATTAGATAAACAACCTTTTGAGTCTGGTCCAATGCCAAAAAAAACGGGGGTGCTGTGGAGTATTATGGAGGAGATGGGTTTAGTAGATGTATGGCGCCAAAAACATCCTGAAGAACAAGACTACACATTTTTCTCTAAAGAACATGGTAGCTACTCCAGAATAGATATGTTATGCATGTTAAAAGGAGATGTTTACAAAGTGATCAGCTGCCACATTGAACCAATAACCATCTCTGATCATGCTCCGTTGGTCCTTTCATTAGATCTAGATAAAAGTTGCAGTTTAAAACAGTGGCGGTTAAATGTTTCCCTTCTTAATAATTTGAGTGTTGTACAAAAGATTAAGCTAGAATTGAAAGACTATTTAGATCACAATGATAATGGAGCGGTCTCGGCCTCTCGTTATTCAACATCCAAATTCCCCAAAAATTTTATCTAATCCTAAAGATATTGCCAATGCATTCTCCACCTACTATGGGGCATTGTATGACTCACCGGAGGCTACTGATAAGGTAATTAAGATTGAAAGATTCTTGGAAAATATTAATTTACCTTCATTAAATGACACCCAATCTGAAGCATTAGTAAAACCAATTTCAATAAAAGAAATCGAAGCTACCATTAAGAATTTAAAAAACAATAAATCCCCAGGGGTGGACGGCTATCTAGGTGAGCTTTATAAATGTTTCAAAGATGAGATTATCCATCTATTGCAAAGAACTTTTAACTATGCTCTCGCTCAGAATGATCCACCTAAATCCTGGTCAAGCAACAATATCCGTAATTCATAAAGAAGGCAAGGACCCAACGAGCTGTTCCTCATATAGACCAATAAGTCTGTTATGTTGCGATATAAAAATTTTAACATCTATGTTGGCCAAAAGTTTACAGGAGTGTATAAAACATGTAATTGGTATTGACCAAACTGGTTTCATACCGGGTTGCTTGGGAATTAATAACATTAAACATAATGACAATAGCCAAGAAGAAATCTGAGCCATCAATGCTTCTCAGCCTTGGTGCTGAGAAAGCATTCGATAGAGTGGACTGGCTGTTTTTAGATTATACCTTAAAGAAATTGGGATTTCATTCTAAATTTATAAATTGGATTTGGGTAATGTATTCAAATCCTACCTCCAAAGTTAAGGTAAATGGCTTTATCTCTGACAAATTTGCTCTCAGAAGGGGAACCAGACAGGGTTGCCCCCTTAGCCCCCTGTTGTTCGCAATTAGCATAGAACCATTAGCAGAGTTAATTAGGGAAGATCATAGAGTACAAGGAGTAACTGTCGGAGACACAGAATTCAAACTGTCATTGTATGCTGATGATGTTATTCTATACATTTCTAACCCATTGACTTCTGTTGGAGTGCCTGAGACCAAGTCTCAAGCTTTGTGGATGGTAGGGAACAAACCAAATCAATTGGACAAAATAGCTTCATTTAATTGACCCACTCAGGGCTTTAGATATTTGGGGGTGGTTATTACGCCTCTGCTTCCCAATTAAATAATGAGAATTATGGTAAACTAACATCCAAAATCAAAGCAGATGTAGGGCGTTGGAATGTTCTCGCCCTATCTTTAATAGGCAGAATAGAAGTTGTAAAGATGAACATTCTTCCTCGTCTTTTGTATCTCTTTGAGTCCTTGCCTCTATGTTTAAATTTCTGGATAAGATGATTTCTACATTTGTGTGGCAGGGGAAAAAAGCTAGGATCCAGAAGAAATTATTGTGTAGCTCTAAGGGAGCTGGTGGCTTGGGTTTAACCCAATTGTAAGCTGTATTATTGGGCTGCACGATACGATGCTGATACGAGCAATAGTGGAATGGGTGACTCAGGACATGGATACAAATTGGTTAGGGTTGGAGAATATTTCAAGCCAATAGGTTCCCTTGGAGACAGCATTATTTTTAGAACAAAAGAAATGGAGAGAACTTAAAATACAAAATGAATGGATTGTCTGTACCCATCGCATATGGTCAATGTTGAGGAAGAGACTGGGTATTCCTTTAACAACTTCATAGAGATAGATCCGTTTTTTCCCGATTTGGGCAGAGAAGGGACTGATTACTGTACATCAGATGTTTGACGGAAAATCCTAAAGTCCTTCACACAATTACAAGACAAAAATGGCCTACCCTCCAAAGATTTCTTCAGATATTTGCAGATACGGGAATATTTAAGATCGCGAGGAGTGGGAATCCCTGAAAAGATTGCCTACCTCAATGGAATCCTATTTGATCAAAAATATCACCGAAAAAATAAGAAAAACGGTTTAAAATTTATATAATTTCCTACAGTTATAATTGTTGGATAATTCTTTTTACATAAAAGGCAAATGGGAATTAGAAGCAAATATTATTATTGAAGATGAAGAATGGATTAAGGCATGTGAAATTAGTTACAAAACCACAAATAGTCCTGTGTAGAAAGAATTTGGTTGGAAAGTCTTGATGAGATTCTTTAGGACTCTATTAATTATATTCAGTTTTGACAAAACTAAATCAAAGTTGTGCTAGAGAAATTGTAACCAAATTGGAGATCATACTCATATTTTTTGGGATTGCCCCATCCTGAAACCTTTCTGGCGGGGAGTTATGCGGGAAATTCAAGTGATGTTAAAAAGTAACATGTCATTAGAATTTGTTTACTGTGTAATAGGAGTAACCCCAGGAGAGGGTCTTGGTAAACTGTACACTAAATTGATTCAGATATTACTCTTGGTGGCAAGAAAAATTATTACTAGGTCCTGGCTTAAGGTCCAACCCCCTACACTTGAACAATAGCAGAAGGGGTTGAAGGAGATATATTACATGGAGAAAATCACGGCCCAAATTCACTTGAAAACGGATCAGTTTAAAGATCTTTGGGTTCCAGTTATTTGGCTGGACACAGAATATAAATGAAGGGGGACCTTCTTGCCTATTTCGTGCATTTTATTTGTATTTATTTTATTTATGTTATTTTATTTTATTATAAAGCAGTAAAATGTATATAAATAATACTGCACCATAATTGTATAATATGGGAATATCCATCTGAACTTAATTTTTTTTTTGTATGTTTATAGAACAATGTCGAGTGTGCCGTTGTTTTTCTGTTTGTTTAAAGAAAAAAAGCCTTAAATAAAAATGTAAAAAACAAAAAAAAAAAACCTCCCTCTAGAGATATATGCTCAGCTCTCTTACCAGCTGATCTCAAAATTGATAAAGTCTCTTGGAATTAGGGACAAATAGTCTTCACCTTGAAAATTGAGTTTAGATGCTTTTGCTTTAACCTTTTCTTCATTTACTCATTTAATTTAGGTTGAGGATGAATAAGTTACAGACAGAAATACTTCAAAACTCAAGTACAAACACAAAGAGAATAGATTCTGTCCACTTAACTCACAAGGTCTCTGCAGGATGTGCGGGACAAAAGCCGGTCTCATCATTGGGGAGAAGGCGCACTGAAGAGAGACAAGTGTTGAGAGGCTTGTCATTCACAGGAGCTCAACATGGACAATCACTGCATTTACATGCAAAGAAAATTTAATTATTGCTTTAGACAAATTATAACCAGAGATTTAAACTTCTGTAAACACCTTTCTCCAATCCGGGAGGGGGTTACATTAGTTATTTGAGCTTTTTTAATTTTGTGAAATACTAAGGACACATGACTTAAGCATCAGCCACAGCGGACAGTACTTTGGTTCTCCTCGTTAATGTAAATTCGGACAAGGTGTGAACCCTAGCTGCGAAGGTTAAATCGAGCTGTCAGCAAACTAAGCAAATAGTAAGGGCTGAATGTGAAAGTACTGAGCGATTTGCTTTGTTATGGACTGTTGCTCCTTTTCTATACACATGCTACAGATACTTCTATCAATTCTATCTGATGACACATGAATTGATATTTTACATACACAGACAAGGAATAGGCACATTGTAAAATCCAATCCTACTTTCTATATTCTAGGGGTGTTTATTTGAAAAACCTGGCGTTAATGACAAATAAGTAAATAAAAAAAATTGCGGTTGATATTATTGATGTGGGAAGTAAAGGAGAGTGTGCTGTCGAGTATGACACCCAGACTCTTTACCTGCAGGGAGGAGTTGATGGCGGAGTTTTCAAAAGTAATGAAATTATTGAGTTCGTTAAGGATGGTTTTGGTGCCTATGAGTAGCAGTTCAGTTTAATTACCGTTTAGTTTAAGGTTGTTTGTAGTGAACCAGAATTTAATTTCAGAGAGGCAGTTGATTAGGGAGGAGGATGAGAGATAGGAATTTGGTTTGCTTGAGAGGTAGAGCTGGGTGTCTCCCTATTCCCAACCCCCCATAACAGGTCATGTGACCATTGACCACCACACCATGGCACCTGGCCCAGAGGAAACAATGCAGCATAAATTGGTTTTAAAATTATAATATTGTTTATTGCAATTAATTCTGAATTGTTTTATTGATATCTGGCTGAACATTGAGTGGGTTTTCCGCCATAACTGTGAGGTGTAGGATTATTTACCTGGTCCCACAAAAGCAGGTGCTGAAGGTCCAACAAACCCCGCAGCTCTGGCCTCTAGCGTCTGCTGGACCTGCCACACAAAACAGTAAATGGTAAGTGCTAGAAACTCTGCTTTACCTCCATACTGTAAGTCTTTACTGATGGTTAATAAAAAGTAGAGTTAACCCTCCTGGGTGCCTTGCTTTTTGAATTTTATTTTCCCATGACTTTGTCTATGTTAAAAAAAAAGGCCATAAAAGTTGGGCAAAAAAAATTGTCCCTCCATGGTAGGGATGGGTATTGTTAAGGTTTTAACGGTATTACTACTCTTATCCACACCCACACGAAGTGCTGTGCATTTAAGTTAGCCAAATAAATAAATACATACATACACATATTTTTCTTTATTTGAATTTTAAACACAAGTAGAAAATAGGGAGAACCAGGGAGATTTTACATTTATTTTAAATGACGTGAACATTTTAGCATACATACCAGACGTAGATGGGGCAACAACCAGAGACGAGCAAGCTAGGCAGTCAAAAACATAGAATTTCTCTGTCTGCACATAATGCACTTTTGAAGGGTGCTTAGACAGATTGCTAGTGTTTCCGCCTTTACTTGCAAACATTTTGTTGCACTTATGACATCGAGCGTTGTCTGCATCAACTCTTTTTGCGCTCTCTGCCATCGTCACTCTTTGTATTAAGCATGAGTTTTCGTACTGTTATGAGTGTGCCGTGCTCGTTCTTGTGGTGTGTGTGTGACTGACAGACAGCCTCCATACATGAGAGCTCTTGCAGATCACACAGACAAAACATCTTAATATCACAAATTAGAAATGTTTGGTAAGATAAAATGTGCATGATAACATTCAGCAAATCTCTTCCCTATCTTCACTCTTTATTATTAAAGGGGCACTACGTAACTTTTTAAAGCTCAAATAACGTTTTTATTTGCCCAAATATGAGCAGACCATAATTAGATGAGACGACTAAGTCATTCTTTTTTAAAAACTGTTATCTCAAAGAGCCTGTAGGCTCATTTTATTGTGAAGTGCCCGGGCCGGTTTTGCCGGTAAATCTACCCGGATGTTACGTAGTGCGCGCTCCTGTGTACAGCGCTGAATTCCCGGCAAAGCCGCCATTACAGCCAGCGAGATCAGCCGGCAGAGATGGACTCTACCAGCAACAAAAAACGATCGGCCTCTAGCACTGCTCAGACACCGACATTGACTCCTCAAACAAATAAAAAATATAACATGTTTCACGCTTTGAAACAACGACGCGGCTAATATATGGATTTTTCCTGCTTTCAAATTTTATTTTATTTTTTTTTTTAAACACCTTCTGTGACGTGCTCAGTTTTTTGGCGGAATGAAGCTTGAAGAGGGCTCAGCGAGGATTTGCCTCCGAAAGTGACGAGCGACAATGAAAACGATCCAATATCGGATGAAGCAATTCTGAGGCTATTCAACTCCGACACGAAGGAGATGACTTCAGTGGTTTCAGTGCACAGGAGGAGGAAGATAGTGACCAATGACTTTCTTGGTAGGCTACCGTTTACTGCTAATTTTTTTAAAGCCAGTTTATTTTTGTTACAAGCCGTGTTTCGTTAAAGCCTGTGTAAAGTTCATTTGTGTCAATGTACGGTAGGCACCTGCGCTTATAAACATGTGCGGCTTATTTAATGTTCAAAATAATTATTTTTTTAAATTCAGTGGGTGCGCTTATATTCAGGTGCGACATATAGTCCGGAAATTACGGTACTTGATATACTCTGAAGTTTCATGTTTTTCTTTGCTCTTAGGTTATCTTCTGATCTGGAGTCCTTTCAGAAGCATATAGTCATATACGCTGGCAATCGCTTCTCGTTCTCACCTCCAGTGG
Source organism: Neodontobutis hainanensis (assembly GCA_024349245.1). Taxonomy (NCBI): domain Eukaryota; kingdom Metazoa; phylum Chordata; class Actinopteri; order Gobiiformes; family Odontobutidae; genus Neodontobutis; species Neodontobutis hainanensis. The sequence goes on from JALDNG010000096.1 coordinate 297,579, forward strand.
ATGAGGCTAGGACTCTTCTCGCTGCACTGGACTATAATCATCACGACCACCACCGGCCAGTACATGTCAATAATAAAGGCCAGTTTTCATAAGTAATACATTTTTATATATTTCATATCTTTTAGCCTGAAAAATTATGCTCATGTTGTTGTTATCTAATGTTAAATGTATTGTTCCACAGACAAAAAAAGATTTACAGCAAAAAAAATCATAGCCCTATTGTGTTTGCACGGTAAAAGAGGCAAAGGACTACAGATACATCCACGGCTGCAGAGTAACATTTTAGGGATCCGACTAAAGTCTCATGGGGGACTTCAAGTGTTCAAGGAGTGTTCTTCAAGATGACCCTTGGACCCCTGGTCTTTCTACCTGGTGTTGTCCCACCTCCCTCACCTGAATTAGCCCAGACACAACTGCAGAAGACAGGAATGTCAGCCACATGCCCTCAGTCCTTTTCTCTCCCTCTTTCATAAGGAACCATTATGTGTAGGTCTCATGCAGCAGAAGTCTAGCCTGTTTTGTTATTTATCAAAGCAACTCCAGAATATCTTGGTGCACTAATCTAACATGTTGAAGACATGTTTGTTACCTCTCAAACACTGTGTGCATCTGTATTACATTCCTTTGTAAATTGATGAAATGAATATTACTGTCAAAACACCAATGCATTTTCTTTTTTTATTTATTTCTCTCTCTCTGTAGGACATGACTTCAGCCACATAAGGGCAGCAATAGAAGAGAGTGCTTTAATGGAACATGTCTTTAGAGTAAATATATACAGAAAACAGTTAAATTATATATTTATGTATTTTCAAAAAAGTGCAACATTTGTAAATAAAGAACAAGGAGTATTAAATAATCTCTATCTTTTGAGGTAGTCACTCAAATTATTATGTGTATATGAGATGTGTATCTACAAAAAAACTACTTTTACAGAAACAAGTAAATGTATAGGTAGTGGATAATTGTTAATTCACTCTAAAGGGGCTTCTTTGAAACTTATAATTACTAAATGAGTCTGGGTATTTCTCCCCAATTCAAATGTGGCTGGAGGCCTACATCCAGATAATGTTCCATGTGGGCCTTCCTGCTGAGACACCCTACTGGATCCTGTCTGCAGCAATTGTTTTCCAGGTCTGTTGGTCTGACCCGGCAGTTCAAGCAGTTGCACCACGCTGGCTGACCCCGACTGGGTATGATTGGTCCTGGTGTGGTCTAGAGAAACCCCTGGCAGATGAGTTACAACAACCTGGAGAACTTCATCCTTCTCCTCCTGCGACAGTCGTTCTAACTGTTCATAAAAATGGAACAACAAGCACTGTTTAGTTCAGAGGTTTATTTGTGTGTGTGTGATCATTTGTAGATATATGACCAACCTGCCTCTGTTGTCCTGCAGCAGCTGTGCCACCCTCAGTCTGTCCTCTTCACTGACAGGCCCAGCTCCTCTTCTTCATCTCCCGTGGCCTCTTCTTCTGCACCTCTTGCCCTCCCCTCGCTCTCCCCCTTCTTCACTCACGATCAGTGCTCTCTTCCACCGGAGCTTGAGTCCTGATTTGGAAAAAAATATTGCATATCTGTATTTTTATAGTGCTAAACTTCATGTTTGAGGTATTCTGAAAGACACCAACAGTGAAATAAACAATGATAAGCTAAAATTATACTGTGAAGTTACGCTTTATGATGTCTCAAAATAATGCAGGACCAATTCATTACAGTAATAGTAATAACCTAGAAACAAGCTAAATGAGTTGACATTCACAAGTTGGTGCAAAGACTCGTCCAAATAACAACAGTAGTAACACATGTACAGTATCCTGTCTGATATAAGTTCTCTAACTTTTGCCGTTCTCCTGTTGAGACTCTTGTAAACACTGAGCCTCGTGAAAGCTACAAGTTGATGTACCGTTAGCGGCTAAGCTAACGTTAGCCCCTTTTAACAAAAGTAACATGCAGTAGATTATATATACTAAGTTACAACAGCCATACCACGTTGAACAACACTTTATAAAACATAGCATTTGTCAGTCTGGTGCTTTATTATCTTCCATGTCTCAAGAGTTTGCTTTACTGCTGTGTCAGCACTCGACATTAAAATATAGTTTACTCTTAAAGTTTGTTCAGCAATACACTTTTACAGAAGTGTAACTTTTCTTACCTTTGTAAACATGATGCAAGTAAATGTCCAAGTCCTTCAGGACGACAGACTGAAAGATAATGCTCCGGTGACTCAGTCATGCACGTACGAACACGTGCCAGTCTAAACACGAGAGCGAGATGGACACTGACTGTAGTTTCTCCTAACGACCACTGGTGGCAGTAACTGTTAGGTTTTATAAAAGCTACGTAATGCCCCTTTAAGCGGGAGTTTTTGTACTGTTGTGCGTGTGCCGCACTCGTTGTGTTGTGTGTGTAACTGACAGACAGCCTCCGCGGCGCGCATGAGAGGTCTTGCAAATCTCACAGACAAACGTCGTAATATGATCACACATTAGAAATGTTTGGTGAGATAAAATGTGCACAATAACATTAAGCAAAAATACATAGTAGCCTATATTAATTTTTCCCCTCCAGTACCGAACGCATAACCGATAGCGTCAGAGCTTATTGATACTACGGTCTTTCATAATTTAGCCCCGGGGCCAATTTAATACCGAGTTTCGGTACCCATCCCTACTCCAGGGTCCCTTGTGCACTTTTTAGTGTCATTGAGTCCCATTTAAAATGCAATTTTTTAAAACACTATCATTCCAACAGGATTTGTTAAAAAATGATATTAATTTTGTGGGGTTGAATTCCCTTCTTGTTTCCATTCAACTATTTTTCTAGGCACCTAACTAGAGCAATTTAGATTTTTTTTTTTATGCGTTTTGACAGTCCCAGATTTGGATAGGCAGCTATTACACTTCCTGTAACGTCAGCACATAAATCGATGTAAACCAATAGAAGCACATTAGTGATGCACGGTCGGCTTTTTTCCAACCCGCGGGTCACGTTTTATGAAATTATTGGCCCGCCCCACTGTATCTATTTTTATAACCCGCCCGCACCGCGACCATTAAATAGACATAGCCTATTAGGCATTGTAATGTAAATGAAAACAGCCTTTATTTCAGTCTGAAAGTGTTTGGAAACATCACTCTCGTCAACAGACGATTATGAATAAGAACCGCAGGTCATATTAGTAAAATAGCCTAATGATAAACATGATAAACAACAATGCAAACACAAAGCAGCGTTCAGATTTTTTTATTTATTATTTGTATAAGCCAACAGTTTGCTTACGCTACATAACCAATTAACTTTTGTTTTATTTAACATACGGACATTTATTCATTTAGCATTTTTACGTTCGCTGTGCAAAAAGAATGCCTTTTAATGACTACTAACCCGCCCGCAAATAAAGTGACAATTTCTTCACCCACCCCAACCCGACCCGCGGGTTACGGGACGACCCGCGCATCCCTAAAGCACATCTTTTTAAAGCATGTTGTTTGCTCGCATGTGGCCAATTTTGGCTGTCCCTGAATAACTCAATTTTCCTATAATAAGAGGTTGATGGTATTTTTTTTTTAAACACAAAATATTGCTTTTACAATATACTATTTTGGGTTTAAATCATTTTCTCCAACTAGAAAAAAATATATAGTATCTTTAAAAATGCGTAAATTTGTAGGGGGAAAATTCATAAACTTTTGTTATGTAAGGTGACATTGATTACAAAAAAAAAAATATTAAAAAATGAGACACATAATATTTATATGGCAATATTTAAAAGAGCATTTTTAGTGTCCAATGGACCCCTAAGGGTTAAAAAAAAAATAATTTGTTGGTTGCATGAAAGTATCCTCTGTATCAATGGGAAAATGCTAAATGCATTACACAATGAATAATTCAAATCAACAATATTGATATTGCAAGGAGAGCTGGAAGTGGTGTTCTATGTGGCAGACACTCAACACCTTGCAGTCAAGACAAGGTGATAACAAGACCACTCAAAAGACTCAGTAAGTGAAAAGCAAAGGAACAAACCTGTTGATAGGTGTTGGTACCAATGATGGGGCGGACCACTGGAACAGCTAAAGCCATGGGTACAGCCTCCATCACAGGGGAACTTCCTGACACTGAGACAGGGCCTCCAAGAACTTCCTGTTCAAAACTTCAGCAATAGAAAGAATAATGCCACCGGTAAGTCAAGGGAACTATGAACTTAGAATGAGATTTTCTTCCAATTTTATGAGGGTGAAGATGGTGAATAGCAATAGCATAAGTCATAAGGACAATATAATAATAAAAATGTGTTGTTTTATCACACAAAAGAGAAGTTAGTTATAAAAGCATAACCAAAGCAAATCTGTATACGAATCAACATAAACAACTCCACTCATTTACTTACTAATCTCATGTATTATTTAAAACTCACTATCTTTGCTACTTATTACTTTTTCTCGACTAAGAAGGAAACGCTTTCATGTTTCTTAAGAGTCTGTCATATTTATTGAATGTTAATATTGCAAAAAAAATGCATTAATAATCACATCCCTGCGTTTTTAGTTTCTGGTCTTTTGTTATCCTGTTTCTCTCTTTATGTATAATGTGTTCTTTATTTAAAAGAAAATTTATTAAAACATGACCAGATCAGTTATAGTTTCAAAAAGGATTGATAATAAGAAAGATTAAGAGAAGACTAATTATATCAGAGTAGACCAGGAAATTAGAAAGGACATTGGAACATGGGAGATTTGCGCTAGACTTAGACGTTTAAGATAGTTGATGCAATAAAAATAAATGTACTGCACCAAGTATTATACCTCTACCAATCACTACCTACAAAGAAACCAGAGATGGAAGTCAAAGCATGGAATCCACTCATAAAAACTTTTTGAGGAATGGTACAAAAAAAAAAAAAAAAAAAAAAAAAAAAAAAAAACTAGAAATACATGAGAAATTGCAAAATGAAAAAGAAAGCTGGGCTATCCAGTATTAGAGAATATGCATCTCAAATCAACCCAATTGTGGAAGGATGTGGAACAATATGCCCAAGGAATGGAAATAAGTATTATTGGAGGACAATTAAGGACCATTAAAGACCTACCATTGAAACGTGGCTTAACAAAACAAAGAAACTCAATTTACTTCAGTGGATAATAAACACTTGATTCCAAGGACTTGGGACCAAAGCTTTAAAGAATGGATTTATAATGGTGTCACAGTCCTACAGTGTGTGTGTGTGTGTGTTTAACAAATCCAGAACCTTTTAGTTATCTCCAATTAAGAGATTTCTATGACAGAAATTAAAGAAAAAGTCAACCTCAATATCAATGGAATAGTCAATCCTCTAGTTGTTGTCCACAATCATGTCTGTGTTTAATTGAAAAAGAGGGGAGACGCACTAAAAATCAAAATGGAAAAAAGAGGTATAGAATTTTGAATGGATTAACATTTGGAGGATGCAACACACAACAACCTCATCCAGAGAATGGTGGGAGCTCAGCTGGAAAAATAATATTAACAACAAATACCAACTGAAGGGTGTGGAAAATGTACTCACAGGGCCATTTCAGCTTCCATTTCCTTCATCCGATCTTCACCAGATTTACCCGCCATTCTATCAAAAACAATTAGAACACTTCTTTAAAACACACATCAAACAGTACATACGTTTACAACCTTCCAAACATGGGCATAGAAAGTGAGCCAAGGTATACAATATTTGTGAAAAGTATTAAATTATCAACAGCAACCCCTAACGGGACTAACCGGTAGAAAATTAATGAATGAGTTTATAAGTATATGACATAAAAACTTTTTATATTGGTGTAACCCAAATGGTGAACTTCATTTATAATATATTATATCCTTATAGTTTCCATTTGAAAGAGGCGTAAGATCGTCCTAACATTAGCATCACACAACTTCTCTGCAGTAAAAAAAAACGTCTTTGCAGAACACGTGAGGTGAACGTTAGACAAACGATGTTTCCGGACCTTTTGACACACTGACAAATGTCCGGAAACCATAATAACAAATACATACATACATACATACATAAACTTACCTTAGAGAACGTTAGGGTTTATGAATGTTGAATTATAAAAGACTTAATGTGGTTTAGGTGGCGTTAGCGTTAGCTATCTTACACTAAGCTCTTTACGAACCCGTTCGTACGTTGTTGTCTTTTATTCAAGGCCACTTTGTCTAAGCGCGCGCTAAACGCTCTGTTTGCATTTTTGAAAAACAATTTTTATCTTAAACTGCCAGAACTTGAAGTCTCATCAATCTGTTAGCAGTGTCAGTATCGTCGTCGTCTTCTTCTTCTTCTTCTTCTTCTTCTTCTTCTTCTACTACTTCTTCTACTTCTACTAATAACTTCCGGTGTGACAGATCAACTGGAGTCAGGTCAAATGGCGGCATTGAGCAGCTGGCTGCAACCATAGACATACATAAGAAAGGCTAGATGTCTCACGGCGCAGTCTCCGACGGCATCACCGGCGACCATCTTGAAACAGGCAAGCTTCCTATCGGACTCCATGGTACCTGATGTAAGGTGAGTGATCTGCACGAACATAAATACTTTTATCTCGCTGAAATCTTGACGGATTTACAAAATGTTTGATTTCTTACAAACGTTAATAATGTGGCTATAATTCTGGATGCGTGAACATGTTGAAATTGCAGCTTTTCTTTTCGAAAGACGACTTAATCGTGCAGCATAGTTGTGTATCACGGCTAACGTTACCTGTGCAAGTTATCAAGGCTGAGACCACCATCGAGCTGTTCAGTTATAGTTTTACTGACACCAATAACGATTTTATGACAACTATTTTTTTTATCTATATTACAGTCATTGTGAATGTGGTTGTAGTTATTAGCTGGCTTTGAGTGAGACCTAACGTTAGTAGTTACAGTTTAGCTGCTACCCAGCAATTTTACATCAGTGGGAGAGGCAGAATTGCTCTTTCTTTTCAATATAACTTAAGTTGCACATGATTTCCAATCGGTTTGGTTTGTTAAAAACATCTTATTATTTTTATTTTTTGTAAAATGTGTTTTCTGAAGACATGCACATTAACCCTAACCCTAAGACATACACAGTACCTGGAAGTGTCACAAACCATTTTGAGTATATAGAAAAATGCCTGTATTTGTATCTGTTTGCCGAATTTATCACCACTGATACAGTCTGAACTGTATGATAATGAGATGCAACTTAATTTATACGGAAAGATCATTCAGGGGTGGCTAGTTCTAGTGTTTTTTTAAGCATAAAACATTTTTAAAGCATGTAGTGAATATCTGTGTACTATACTCCATATATCTTTTTTGTTTTAAGGTGGCTGGAATAACAACCCTAATGCCAGTTCAAGCACATCTTCAGGAAGCTGATGGCCCGGTGTGGGGTTGGTAAACCATGCAGAGGCAATG